>QAXK01002563.1:0-21022 GCA_004335735.1 Chlorella sp. KRBP | reverse complement strand
CGCCCACGGGTCGGGCGCGCGCCCAAGTTCAGTTCAACCTCGCTGCCCAGCAACTCATCCACATCCTTGTGCCGTGCCGTGCCACACCCACAAGGCCGTGCCCTTTTTCGGCCGCCCACCGCCCGCCACCAGCACGCCGCGGTGAGCAGCAGGCCCCATTGGCCTCTCTGCACTGCCTCCCTGTCCTTCCCTGTCCTTCCCTGGCCTTTTCACGCGCATTTTCTCGAGAAGTGCCTTCCTCCACGGCATGGCGCTGTCCCCGCATCCAGGGTGCCAGGCTGGTCCATCGCGACGCGCCTGAGCCGCGAGTCCTGGGCCCCTGGCGCACAAGCTCCTAAGCAAACACACAAACACACAGCGAACACAGAAGACCACCTGCAGCTGCAAAGCACGCCAGTGCGCCAGCACCACCAGCGCGCCTACGCCACCCCGACACTGGGAGAGTTTCACCAAGGCGCGCCCTCGCACCAGCGGACCACGCTCGTCCATCGCAGGGAAGAGCTCTGCACAGCAATCTGAGCGGCCTCACGCGCCCAGGTGAGCTCCTTCGGCGCGCGCTGGCGGACGCTTGTCGGTGCGCGGGGACTTTTTGCGCCCTCTGGTGAAAGTCCCCAGAGCCGCAGCGGCAGCGAGCAGGCTGTGCACAGGCAGTGTACTCGATCGCCGCGCACGCTCGATCGCCGCCTTCTGGCCTGCGCGGGCCGGGGCGCGCTCTTGGAGACGTCGGCTCACCACCAGCGTGGACTCACGCAAGTCGCTCCTCGCCCATTGCTTTAACCACAAACTCCTCCACAGGACGGCCACTCACCTGCTCATACGCCAGATGAAGAAGGGCCGTAGCGCCTCCAGCGGCGCGGGGCCCCCGCGGCCGCCCGCCGTGCTCCTCCTGGACGCACTGAGTCATCACGCCAGCGCCGCCGTGCAGCGGCAGCAGGACGCTGCCACCATTGAGGCAACAGAGGCAGCGCTCGCCGCGCTGGCCAGGACCTCCATCTCGCCCCGCCGCTCCCACCGCCTGGCCCTCAAGCAGCAACATCACCGCGAAGGCGACATCGCCGCCGCCGCTGCCACCCCCTCCCCCGCCCCACCAGCAGACGCCGAGCCCTGCTCGACCACCGTCCCCGTGCTCATCAGCAGCAGCAGGGACAGCACCGGCAACGGCGCCTACAAGATGGTGGTGGACGGCGACGCCCTGGCGCCGCTGCCCGCACACGACGACCACGACATGGCCCTGGCACCCGACCCCACTCTCTCACCCCACTCGCACTCCTCCTGCCACTCACTGGGCGGGGAGCAGCCGGGGCCAGCCGAGCACGAGCCGCAGCAGCAGCGGCAGCAGCCGCTGGACGTCGCGTGTGCTTCCGATGGCGGCGCTTCGCTGCTGCCGGCTCTGTCCAGCATGGTTGTGACTGTGCCGCACGACGACGCCACCAAGGACAGCAGGGTGCACGTGCTGGCGGTGGCCTGCTCTGGCCACGCCGACATGTGGCAACCGGAGGAGGAGCATGCGCGCTGCAGCGCCAGCCCGCACCACCAGGCTGCTGCCGGAGAGACAGAGGAGGATGCGGACGCCATGGTGGCGGCGAGGGACAGGGCGGCGGTAGCTCAGCAGCTGCTGCAGTCCGCCGCCACTGCCGCCGACGTGCACGCGGCCATCTCCTTTGTATACATTGGTGTCCCTACGGCTACCACCGCCAGCAAGGACGTGATAATGGAGGTGGTAGGGCCGGCGGCGGCTGAGGCCGTCCCCCCGCCACCCGCGCCGCAGCAAGGCGACGACTCAACTGGGCTCTGGGCTCGCCTGCCCGACGAGGTGAGCGGCTGCACGTCCTTTTTTACAGCGCCTGCTTGCCGCCTGCTTGCTTTTCAGCCGCCAGCTTGGCTTTTCAGCTGCCTGCTTGCTGCGACTGCTCTTCAGCCGCCGGCCCCGACCCTGACCCTTGCCGTTGCGTGCTCCCCTCACCTGCCCCTGCCTTGCCCCCGCAGCTGACTGAGATCATTCTGCGCCAGTGCACGGCGCCTCAGCTGGGCATGCTGGCCTCCACGTGCCAGCAGTTCCGCAACAGCAAGCTGATTGAGAGGATCGCCAAGCACCGGCTCAAGCAGGTGCCGCGTGCACGGGGACTCAAGCCCTGCAAGAAGTGAGTGGCGGAACTTCGAAACCTTTTCGCGCTGGCCTCTTGCTTCGCCCACTGCGCCGCGCCTGGCGGTGGGCACGGCGCCACCTGCGTCAGCCTGAAGTTGCCGATGCATTGAGGTCACTGCCATACATAGTACTCACGTGCCCCGGGTGACGCTGCTTGTACTTGACTTGACGCGCAGGGAGGGCGAGACCTACACCATGCTCCTGCACTTTGTCAACAGCCAGTCGGCCGCTGCCGCCCAGGTGAGATCCCACCTCGCGCCCACACCTCTGCAGTGGCGACTACTCTACCTCTCCTGTTCCAGACATTGCAGTCGCATCGCCTTGTGCTGACAAGCACGCCGTCCCAAAGCCTTGGCACATGTGCTCATGCTATGTCCCCTTTTGGTGCTGCTCGCTGCGTGACTGAGCAGGCGACGTCGGTTGCCTGCGGTGCCTACCACACCGCCGCCCTGCTCATCCCCTGCGCCCACGGCAGCAGCAGTGGTGTGGACAGCCAGGCGGAGGCGGACGGCAGCAGCGCCAGCGGGGGCCAGGAGGTGGAGGGAGCGCTGGCCGCGCGGCACAGCCTCTACACCTTTGGTCGAGGTGCGTGATGTGTGACGTTGGCAACTCGGTACACGCTCTGTGGGAGTGTGCTGCCTTCAGGCTTTGTGGGCTGCTACTTGCCATGCTCTACAGCTTCACCGGCCAGCCACTGCACACTAGCACACCATGCGCCCATACGTGCTGCTACCCACCGCGTGCACTGCAGGCTTCCACGGGCAGCTGGGCACCAGCGCGTTTGACAGCCAAAAGGCGCCCACGCTCATCTCGCTCGGCTTCAAGACGTGCCAGGTGCGTGCTTGTACCGCCGCTCACGCCCGCCTGCGCAATCTGGCCCACATGCCCTCCGCCGTTGGCGCTTGACCACCTGCTTGCACACACGCACTCGTGGAGGTCCCACCACATGCATGCCCTAAGCCCTAACGCCCAACTGGGCGCACACTCCATGACGTGTTGCGCAGGACCACACTGAGCTCGAGGAGGAGACCATGGCCGCCGTGGTTGCGTGCGGCGCGCACCACAGCACCGCCATCTCGCGCAAGGGCGAGCTCTACAGCTGGGGCCTGGGGTGCAACGGAGAGCTGGGCATGGGGCGCTGGGGGCCTCTGGAGCTGCCGGCGCCGCGACAGTGCTCCAGCCCCACGGTGCGTGCCAACATCATCATCATCATCATTGCATGGCGTTCACGACAGGTGTCGTGACGCTGCAGCCGTCACAAAAGATCGCCAAGCAGGCCGTGCGTGCATGTGCGCGCGTGGGAGGACACAGGTGATTGATGAGCTTGTGTTTGGGGCGGGTAGCCACAGGTTGAAGGTGCGGAGGAAGCAGGGAGCACGGCCCTGGCTGGGTCAAGGTGGCTGCAAGCACGCACGCGCACGCGCGCAACGCACCCGTGGTTGAGACGTTGGCGTCAAAGTGCACGATGACCGAGTGGAAGCGCTTGAGCGCGGGGCGGTGCGCGATGGAGAGGAACGTGATGCCCGCCGCCTGGCACTCCTGCAGGTCGGCACGGCACGGGGGCAGGGCGCGCACACGCCGCTTAGTCTTGAGGCGCGTCAAGGCACGCCACGTGCAAGGGCTGCCGTGTCAGTTCATGGTGCCACACACCGAGCCACACACCGAACGTGGTGGGTGCACCTGGTGGTCACCTAGCACAGGCACAGGCAGCTCCTCGTCCGCGCTGCAAGCCCTAATCATGCTAAGCCCTAATCATGCGCGCACCTGGTAGAGGCGCAGCTCCCCGTCCGCGCTGACGGCGCTGGTGCACTCGTCGAGCACGGCGTACTGCGGCCGGTGGTAGAGCAGCCGCGCCACAGCCAGGCGCTGCTTCTCGCCGCCGCTCAGCGTTTCCTGCCAGTTGCCCACCTGAGCAGGTAAGGGCAGGTAAGGGCACACCACGGCACGATTGAAGGGCTGAGCAGGTAAGGGCCAGCCCTTGTGGGAAGCGAGTGACAGCAGGAGCGCACACGCACACGCACACGCATTGCACCTGCTCCACCCGTGTAGCCCCGCTGGCCCCCACCCCCACCATCAAGCCCCAAGCCCTAAGACCGCACCTGGTCGAACCCTAGCTTGCGTCCGGCCAGGTACTCGAGCTCCACCGCCCGGAGGCACTCGCGCAGGCGGGCGTCCAGCTCCGGACCCAGGGCGGCGGGGGGCTCACGGCCACACACCTCGACAAACCGGCTCCTGCACACACGCATACGTATGGCCGCACACGCACTGGGGCATCTTTTGTGACGGCGGCAGCGTCGTGACACCTGTCGTGAACGCCATGCAATGACAATGGTGATGGCACGTGTCGGCACACACACCACACGTGCCATGGCCTCACTGATGGCAGTGGAAGCGCAAACACCACGTGAAGCAAGTGAGGAAAGCAGCAGCTGGCCAGCCCTCCCTTGGTGCCCGCCACAGCATGCCAACGCTCAGCAAGACGGGCGTGTGGGCGCTTGCGCATGAACGGCCCGCCTAGGCACCACGCACCTCTCCTTGAGGGAGGCTGCCGTCCACACGGCGCGCGGCGGGAAGGGGTAGAGCAGCTGGTCACGCAGCGTCCCCGCCACCTGCACGCAACAGGGCATAGCGAGGGCATAGCCATGCAAGCCTCTCCCAGACCTGCAGTGCCCCACTAAGCACACCGTCGCCCCCGAGCAAATGCAGTCTCGCCAATGGCACGCAGCAGCACCAAGCCATGCTGGTGGCCACGGAACGCTGCGCGATGGGGCTCGCTCACCGCTGCCAGACAGACAGGGAAGCAAGCGCACACACAGGAGCGTGCACAGAACTTTGTGGCCCCCAAAAGGAAGGCCGCACTCACCAGGTACGGCCTCTGTGAGAGGTAGAAGAGCTTGCGGTTGTCGGGCGTGGTGATCTCCCCAGCCTGCAGCGGCCACAGACCCGCCAGCACCTGCAAGGGGGGCAGGAGATGGGTTGGCAGGGTTAGGGTCAGGGTTAAGGTTTGTAGCCTGCAGCGGCCACAGACCGTCCAGCACCTGTTTGGGGGGGGGCAGGCGGGTTGGCAGGCACCAGGAGAACGTCAGGGAGAGAGAGAGTCAGGCCTGGAGCAGCGCTAGACGCGTCACAGCACCCACACAGCAGATGTGGTGCCTGCAGCAGCTAGCACCGCAAAGACTTTGCGCCTTTGTGGTGCTGTGCTGCATGGAGCGCGGCCCGTCTCCTCCACTGCTGCCGCTACCCGCTCGCCTGCCCGCTCCCTCACCCGGAAGAGCGAGCTCTTGCCGCATCCGTTGGGCCCCATGAGCAGCACGCTGCGTCCCGGCACCACCTCGAAGGTGAGCTCACGGAACAAGGGCTGGCCTGCAGGTGGCAACAGGCAGGCACACACACACACATGCTATCATCATCATCATTGGCGTCCACGACAAGAAAGTGCCATGATGCTGCAGCCGTCACAAAACAGGCCAGGCAGGCCTCGCCAGGCAGGCCTCGCCAAGAAAAGATCACGGCAGTGCATGGTGCGGATGGGCAAGTGGGGCCGCAATGACGCCATAAGAAGCATCGGCAACAGCCCCCAGGGAATGATGCACCGATGGGCTGAGCATGGTAGAAGCTGACCACTGGCACAAGGCAGAAGAGCAAGCGCGCACCGTCTGGCGAGTCGAGCGCCACGCGGTAGAAGGCAATGGTGCTGCCGGGGATGCGGCGCGGCGGCGGCGGTGGGTCGGCAGCGTCTGCAGCACCATGGACAACAAAGCACATGTGCACACGTGTGATGCGCACGCACACGCACGCTTGCTTGACTGTCAATGAGCTTTGGGTGGACATCTGAATGAACGCAGGGTGCACAAAGGGACGTGAAGTGCCGGCTCACACGAGCTGTGCTGTGTTGGCTCGGTGGTCAGCCGCCTGTGGTCAGCTCCCTGTGGTCAGCTCCCTGTGGTCCATGCGCGCGCACCTGGGAAGGAGGCTGCCGTGACGCCCAGGAAGTGCGTGGACGACACGTTGCGGCGGAACAGCTCACGGTGCTCGCTGTCCTCGGCACTGAGCGCTTGCACCTGTTGAGGTGAGGTGTGCGCGTGGGAGAGGGCAGGGCACGCGGCACTCAGCGCTTACACCTGTGCGTGTGTGTGTGGCGAGCTTGACATCTGGTGGTGAGCCAGTTACGGCAAACAGATGATCCCACGATTCTGTGAGGTTGGTAAGGTTGGGGGGAAGAGAGGGTAGGGCACGCACGGTTGTGGTTTGAACAGCGCTGGTGGGCTAGCATGTCTTGCTGGTGAGCTGGCGAGGAGCTGCCGGGTCGGCTGGCAAACAGGAGCGTTGCCAGGCGACGGTGCTGGCTCACATGGCACGCGCACGTGAGTGAGTCAAGTTCAACGCACCTGCTCCAGCAGCTCGGAGACGCGGCTGGTGTGCGAGGCCAGGTTGTTGACGCGCTTGTACACCAGGATGAGGTCACCCACACCCCTGTGATGACACGTGCATGGCCAGTCACACAGCTTCACTCACTGCCTCACATGTAAAGGTTGGTGAGCTCGTCTTGCCACTGGTGGCACAGCGCAATGGAGCCACACTACCGGCCCATCTGCTGAAGGAGCAAGAGACGTTGTGCGCTTGCTGACCAAACCATGGCCCGTTGCGTGTGCTGCTATGGACTGTGCATGCTGGCGGTGCAAAGTGGGCTAGCAGCCGGAGCTCACCTGCTGGTGTTTTGCAGCAGGCGCATGCTGCGGATGTAGTTGTTGGTGAGCTCCTCCTGTTTCGGCCGCAGGTGCACCGGCTGAGGACAAGCGGGCGCACGCACACACATCCACACACACCGTTGTGACCTTGTGCTGCTGCACGCGGCCCTGCGCTGCGGAGCTTATGAGTGGCACCGTGTCATACATGTGTGTAGACTTGTGCGTGCCTGACCCGCGCGCACCTTGAGGTAGATGGGCAGTGCGTAGACGAGCAGCGCCGTGACCGAGGCAAAGTACTTGATGAAGTACCCGTCAGCCACCTGCACACAGCACGGCACGAGCATCCTGCTTTGCCGTGATGCGCGGTGCAAGGCGGGTAGCACGCTCACCCACACGCCTGCCCCCACGCCGCACCTGTTGCACCCCGCACCCACCCATAGTTCTTGTATGGCTCTGCTGCACCCCGCACCCACCCATAGTTCTTGTACAGCTCATCCATTTGCAAGCCCGCTTATCCCAACCCATCCACCCCCATCCACCTCACCTGCTGCACGCCGCGCTGCAGCGCCGACAGCCCAGAGTAGCGCAGCAGCCGCCGCAGGTGCTGGTTGAGGATCAGCTGCTCCGCGGCCCCGGCGGGCGGGTCGTTGAACGCCACCTCCTCACTGTACGTCACCAGCCTCTGTGTGGGGGCACAGAGTCACCGCACGCACAGCACAGCATGATTACAACGACAACAAAGTTGCCTTGGATGGCGCCGTCCTTGAACGACTAGCCCTTGGGGAGCACCGCAGCGCAGGCCCACATCCGCGCGGAGTTGTGTCACCCTCTCACGTGTCAGGGGAAACAAGGCAGGTGTGGCGACGCAACTCTGTGCGTGCACCTGCCTTGTTCACCCTCACAGGTGAGCTGGCCGAGCACATCCGCGCGAACGTGGGCTGCCCAAGGGCTGGTCGTTCAAGGACGGCGTCATCAAGGACGCCACAACGACAGCAAGCACCATGTTGCACGCAGTCTGCCTGGTTTCATGTGTCCAGCACACGGGGGGGCCACAAGACAACACACGACCGTACATCATACCCGTTGTGAACGCCATGCAATGATGATGATGATGAATACCATACACAAGGCGCACCTGGTGTGCACCCCGGAACCAGCCTGAGAGCGAGGCCTCCTGCGCCGTCATCTGGGCCAGCGGGGGACTCATGGCGCGCAGCAGCCACGCCACAAAAATGTAGTACACGTACAGGCCAAACTGGCCCCTACACAGCCACACGAACGCGATGGTCCACAGCAGCAGTCGCGGTGTTTGGCACGTGGGGTGGGCATTGCGCCTGCGTGCGGATGCAGGGTCTCCTGCCTGCTGCGCGCCACGCGCTTGCAGCATGCGCTGACGTGTCCTGCTGGAGCCCCGCAGGCAAAGGAGGGCACCGGTGGACGAGCCAGGTGTGCACAAGGGAGAGGCAGCTTAACCAGGCGGTGGCAGGTGAGCCACCGCAAGGTGAGCCATCACAAGGTGGCTCGCAAGGCAAGGTGGCCCACACGCACTTGTATCCCATGACGAGCGCCAGCGACCGCGTGAAGAGCACCACGTCCAGCAGCGGCTTGAGCGTGTGCGCGTACCTGCATGCACACGCGCGTACGTACGCACGCCAGGTTCGTGCCATGTGTTTGTGCAGCTTGCAAACGGCGCTTCAGGCCGCAGCAACCAAGGCAGCGCGCACGACACCAGCGCGGCGGCGGCAGCCCTCCCACTTGCTGAGACGGCGGCCATGGCCACGAGGCGATCAAGGTCCACTCACAAGGCCATCAAGGTCCACCCACTCACAGGTCTGAGATGGCAAAGGCAAACTTCTCCACGTCCTCGGTGATGCGCTGGTCCGGGTGCATCATGCCGCCCAGCGTGGTGGCGGCGTAGTACGCCCGGTTGGAGCAGTACTGCTTGTGCAGGAACTCGGTCAGGCGAGACTGCGGTACATGCATTGGAATCATGACTCATGTGAGATGCGCAGGCAAAGTCGTGTCTCGCCTCGTTGGGATTGCTCTCAAGGGCGGCCAGGAGACTGCCGCACCGGCAACCGCCCGTCCCTCCCACCTCTGCCCTTTGTCACCACCAGCAGCGACAGAGAGTGGGTCTTGCTTTGCTGCTTGCCCCTCACTGCCCCACTAATGGGCGCTGCCATGCTGCCGTGTGGCCTGATGCTTGCGCTGCCACCCTGGCCGCAGCTCCGAATCCGTGCCATGACACACGCGCACAGCCTCACACGGCCTCACCTGGAAGGCCAGCTCAATCTGCTTCTGCATGTACTTGAGCCCACTGTTGACCAGCGCCGCCGGCACGCCCACCACGGCAAACGCCACGATGGAGCGCGCAAACTCGTCAAATTTCTGCAATGTCATGACAGCAACGGCAGGGCACCATCAATCATCCATGACCATTTCACAAGCACAAACTGCAGCAGCAAAGGCTGGCAGCCTCTACATCCACGTGCCTGCCCCTCGTTCGTGCACGCGTGCCGTCCCTCATCTGGCACTGGCTCCCACTGCGTGCTGATTGCTCACACAGCTGTGCGGCTGCCCCATTCTGCAAGCAGTCCCTCTCTCCCCGTCTCTCACCTGCGCTGTCAGCACTATGCAAGCGGCTGTCCCTCCCTCTCTCCCCCTCCCTCACCTGCGCTGTGAGGCTCGAGCCGCTCCAGCCCTCCACCTTGGAGATGAGGTCAGTCAGCAGCGTGCGCGACACCAGCAGGATGCCCTGCGCACCCAGCCAACACCACGTGCGCACGCCATGCTGGTCTTCCATGTCACAGGCTCACCCACAACGCTCTGTAACCTTGTTGGGCCGGCCGAGCTCCACCCGCCAAGCCCGCTGCCTGCTGCACCTGGGCGCTGCTGCGCTGCCCGCGCCCACGCCCACCACCGCTGCCAGCTGATACTGTTGCTCGATCACCTGCCACCTCCCTTGATCAGGCGGGCCATGATCATCCTGCTGATTGCTAATCTGCGCTGCAAGGTGACCATCGCCCGCACCTGTAAGAGCACCAGGAAGGCCTCCTTGGAGAAGGGCGACGGCATGCAGCTGCACACACACAGGCAGCAGCAGCAGCACAGCACGCACGGACATCAGAGCCTTGGTGGGGTGAGGACGCGCTCAAAAAGGCCCCCCTCTGGCCGCACGCCACGCACATCTTGAGGATGTTGATGAGGCGCTTGAGAAAGAGCCTGTTGACGGCCACCTTTGGAGCCTTGCGCTGCGCGCCCACCCTGCCGACCTGCAGCTCGGCCGCCAGCGCCTTCTGCTCCTTCTGCGCCGCCAGCACCGTCAGGCGCACCTTGTGGCCGACGGCCACGCTGCCGCCCACCACCAGCACCTGCGCCACGGCATGAGAGTAGCACGTTCCTAGCAAGCTGCTGTCCAGGCCTTGCGAGGAGTCAATTGGCGCACTTGGCGCCTCAAGCAAGGTGATCCGCAGGCCCCTGCAGCTGCAGCCTTCCCCCCAATCGACTGCACGCTGAGAGCGGCATTCGCAACGGCCATCAGAGGTGCACCTGCCCCGAGCTCGCGTGGCGTCTGGCGCCGTGGGGTGCGCCAGAAGAACGAACCCTAGCAATTCTGCGCCACGCACCGCGAGCATGCGCTTGTGCGCGACCGGCAGCGACGAGAACACGGCCTGCATCTCCATCCTGCCTCCCGGTGGACTGGGGCTGGTGCTGGGCGCTCAAGCTGCTTTCGACTGCTGCTGCAGCAGCTCCGGCGCTCAGCAGCACAGCAGCTGCAGTATGCACCGGTGCGCTACCTGCTCCGCTGCATCCGAGTGTTTCTGCTGCTGCGCTGGTCCGCAGCGCCAAGGTGAGTCAACACGAGCGAGAAGCGCGAACGAGACGTGCGAGAGAGTGCAGCTGCGCCGTGTGTACTGCCCCGAGAGCAATCACCGCCGCCTGCTTCTGGGGACTCTGCTTTGCACGTCCCAGGAGGCCATCGCAGCAACCACCGCCAACCACCTTTGCGCACAGCACAGCACAGCGTGGGAGTGTCAGGCAGAAGGATGGCGGCGGCGCTGATGTGGGCTCCATGCCCTTGCCAATGCCGCACTCCAGCAGCACCCCGCGCTGCCGCTGCCGCCCCCGCGCACGCAAGCAGGCGCCTGCCCTCCACAGGAGCTGCAGCATCCACAGCGTCCGCAGCGTCCGCAGCAGCGTGGTTTCAGGCCTCAGATGACGGCGCACCCACCACGAGCAGCTGGCAGCCGGTGGCGGCGCGTGTGGACGAGGAGGACTACACGTGGATGGGCGACGAGGAGCTTGACGCCTGGGAGGAGGACGAGGACGAGGACAGCAACCAGCAAGGGGATGGTGACGAGGACCAGGAGGAGGAGGAGGAGGAGGACAGCGAAGTGCTCAACCTGACGCGCCCCTCCCTCGTGGCGGGCGGCGGCGGCGGCCTGCGCTCGGAGCGCCTGCTGCAGCAAGCCTTGCGTGCGTGCTACCGGGGCCAGCACACCAAGCTCACCAGGGGCGAGCGGAAACGCCAGCGGCAGCGGTCGGGGCAGGCAGAGGCGCCGCAGGAGCTGCCGCCGGTGCCGCCGCGATTTGTGGGCGCTGTCCGCGTGGCGCCTGATCCAGGTACGCTGCCTCCTGCTCTGGCAGCAGAGCTCTCCCCAGCCTCTCCCTGCAGATCTCTGCTCACCTGTGCAGGCGCTGATGGTGTGGGCGCGAGGTGGCAACCAACCGGTATGCACCTGTTGCTGCTGCTCGCGGGTTGGCGTGCCGCAGGGAAGGGCTGGGGGCTTCTGGCCACTGAGTTGGTGGAGCCTGGAGAGGTGCTGCTCGTGTCTGAGCCGCTGGCACTGGTGGTCAACGGGGTGGTGCTGCACCACCACCGGGGGGCGGGGCAGCACCAACTTGCGCCCTCCCAGCTGCACCAGGACACTGGGGCAAACGACGTGACAGCCCAACAGCACCTGCCCGGGCTAACTGAACAGGAACAGGAGCAGGGAGGACGGGCTGAAGCGACCGTAAGCACTGCGGCAGCGGCAACACCAGGGGCTAGTGTGGAGCAGCGGGTGCATGCTGAGCGCGCTGTGCTGGTGCAAGAGCTGCAGCGGCTGCAGGCGGCGCTGCCGACGGGCCACTCAGCGCGCCTCGCGCTGAGCACGCTGTGGCGCGGGCCGGGGCACGACGCTGTGGCGCTGGAGGGTGCGGAGGGTGCGGGTGGGGCCTCCACCAGTGGGACATCACCTGGAGCTGCGGCACAGGCAGCAGCAGGGCAGGGGCAGGTTCTGGGCTGGTCTGCACAGGGGCAGCAGGCGGCGGCGTTGGGGAGGGGGCGGGGGACAGGGGCGGACGGTAGGGTGCAGCGTCGGCGGAAGCTGCTGAGCAGATACGGGGCGCGGGAACGTGGGCAGCTGGTGCCAAACCTCCGCACATGGCTCCCAGGGCTTGAGCTGGACCCCAAGGCGGAGGAGGCGTCGTGGAGCATGCTGGTAGACCCTAGGGCGCAGTGGGACGCATGGGAGGAGGGTGCGGGAGGGCGGGGTGGGGGGCCGGAGGCAAGGGCGCTGAGCGCGGGTGAGGTGGAGGGTGTGGTGCGGCACTGCGCTCTGGTGCACGTGATGGCGGACCCGGCAGTGTCAGTCAACAGGTGAGTGCATCGTGATGAGCTTGTCAGGTAGCCAGCTGTAGCAACCAGATTGAGCAGGGTCAAGGACTGCCAGAGCAGTACACTCAGCCGGCAGTGCACGCTGTGGCTGCCGTTTGCAGTCGTTGCTGCAGCCACCTCCAGCGATGGTGTTGGCGTGCCTGCCTCGCGTGCACTCAGGGACGAGCCACAGGCACTGGTGTCAGGGTTGTGGCCTGAGCTGGCATTGGCCAACCACTCGTGCACGCCCAACGCCTCCTTCGTGCTGGTCGGCGGCCGCATGGTGCTCACGTAAGTCAACCTCACCCATTCCTTGCCCGAATGGGCATGCTTTCTCATCTGCCAGCTGCATGCCTGGTCAGCACTCGCTCAGCAAACCGCGCACGCTAGTTTGCATCTGGCAGCGCAGCAGCAGCAGCAGTACTAGTCAACGAGGCGGTGGGTGGCGAGGTGGCTCACAGATTGGGCTTTGCTGGCACATGCTCTGTACCATGCTGTGCACAATTGATGCACCTGTTTGCAGCGCGGTGACGCGGCTTCTGCCCGGCGAGCCAGTCGAGGTCAACTACCTGGGTGCAGCTGCGCTGCAGCCGCTGGAGGCGCGCAGGCGCCTGCTTGGGGGCACGTGGGGCTTCACCTGCACCTGCCCACGATGCAGGTGCGCACTTTGCTTGGTGCACCTCTCTTGTTGAAGATCAGGCGAGTTGCAGCATCAGCGGCGGCTGATGTGCAGGCCTGGCTGTGATGGGATCACCGTCCTGCTGCCCTCATGCAGGGTTGAGGGCCAGGAGGCCATGCATGAGCTAGGGCGGGAGCTGTCACGCGCCAACCAGCTCGCAGGACGCCTGAGGGAGGAGATGCGTTCAATCCTGGCGCAGCACGCGGAGCAGGAGCGGTTGAAGGAGGTGCGGGCGTCGCCTCGAAGGCATGCATACAGTAGTCCGCCCATGGCCTCAGGGCTGAGCCGTTGGCGTGCACACCTTGAACTAAATCCTATCCCTGTTCGCTGTGTGTCTGGCTGCTGCCTGCAGGCCTCAGGCGGCGGCAGCAGGGCCCTGGCAAGCCGCACGGCTGAGCAGCAGTGGCAGGACGCGACCGCGGCGCGCGCGCTTGAGCTGGGCATCACGCTCCCAGACGGGCAGCGGTGGACCTCGCAAAACACCATCCAGCCCAGTCTGCGCTCGCTGCACGGCACCAAGCACGGCACGGGCCACAGGTGATAGTAATGGGGTGGGGCCTCACTGCTTGGTGATGCGGTAGGGCTTGTGCTTGGCTCAACAGGGCAGAGGCAGGGCGAAGGCAGTGAACATGTAGAGACGCACAGTAAGCCCTTGACCATGAATAGCCTTACGTTATCAGCGCCTGGTCTCTTCAACTGCATTGCCCGCAGGCCCAGCCAGGACGAGCTGGCGGTTGAGGACGCTGACGTGGCGCGGCGGTTGGAGCGGTTGGCGCACCGGGCGGTTGAGGCGCGGGCGCGGCTGAACGAGCTGGTGCGGGAGAGCCAGGTGCTGGGCCGCTCGGCGGGCGACGTGCTGCAGCAGGTGCTGGCGGGGGCGCATGCGCTGCAGGACGTGGTCGCCGCGCTGTGGTGAGCTGGCGGGTGGGCAGGTGGGGGGGCAAGATGGACTGTCGCAGTCCTGTGAGAGAGTCATCATCATCATCATCATTGCAGGGCGTTCACAATAGGTGCCATCATGCTGCAGCCGTCACAAAAGCTCGCCAGGCAAGCCTCGCCAAGCAAAGCCTGTTAAGAGAGCATCAAGCAGTGTGTTGTGTGCCATGGAGTTGTGGTGTTGTGCGCAGGTCCACCCTCAAGCCAGGCTCCCAAGGCGCGCTGGCTTCCCTGGAGGCGTTGGTTCTAGCGGCTTCAAGCACCACACCCTCGCACCTAGCCATCACGCCACTCCTGGGGCTATTGGCCGTCAAGGTGTGCCTCACAGTCCCTTGCCTGGTGCTGTTGTACCTCATTCGCGTGTTGCTTGCCTGCAGCGCTGCAGAGGGTAGTGGTGCGGCTCAGCCTTGCGCTGCTTACCTGTGTGGCCTGGAACCACCCTCAGCATCACTCACTGCATCGTCATCATCAGCATCATTGCATGGCGTTCACGACAGAAGTCATAATGTTGCAGCTGTCACAGAAGATCGTCAGGCAGGTGCCCCGCCTCCCATGCTGTCTGTGCGCGCCCCTCCCCTCCACGCCGCTGCCCTGCCCTGTCGCGCGTGCATGCTTGCACGCCCAGGCGCGTGAGCGTCACGGCGTGTCGGGGCAGGTCACCCTGGAGGCCGAGGGCGCGTGCGTGAGGGCACACACAGCACGGTACGGGCACCTGCCCATGCCACTCATGCAGGAGCTCGTCAATGCAGGTGCGCCAGCAGTGCTAGTGCTAGTGCTAGTGCTAGTGCTAGTGCTAGGCTTTAGTGAGCACTGTAATCTGCGCTGCAGCCATGCCGCGTAGCATGCACTCGTGCTTCTGGCTGCCACCAGGTGGGCTGCAGAGGGTGGCTCACACCATGGCATTGCATCCCAGCCTGCTGCCCTCGTACCTACTCGTACCCGCACTCGTGTGCCGCAGGCATTGCCATGGCCGAGTACGCAAGTGAGGAGCTCAAGCACGGCCGCCACACCTCCCTCCTGCCCTTCCCGCCCCACTGCCCTCCGCCTGAGCTGCTGGCGCCCACCACAGTACAGCCTCGCCCTGCAGTGAACACCAGCAGCAGCAGCAGCAGCAGCAGCAGCGCAGCGCAGGGTGGTGAGCAGGACGACGGGGATACGGAGGACATGCCGGGGTGGGCAGCTCCTGCCTGGCAGTGGGAGCTGGCCACTGCGCTGCCGGCGGCCCAGCAGGCACCGGAGCAACCACAAGCCAGCACCGCCGCAGCCACTGCCGTCGCTGAGAGCAGTGGCAAGGCGACACCGCAGCCTGTCACGCCGGTGACTGCCGCCAAGGCACGTCGCGTCACACCGAGAAGGAAGCAGCAGCAGGTGCAGGGAAGCAAGGAAGGAGAGCAGCTACCGCCGCAGCCCACAGCAGCTCCGGCAACAGGCAAGACTCAACAGCTGCAGCAGCAGGCGCAGCGGCCCGCGGTAACCCGGGCACGCAGGAAGAGTCAGGTCAGCACCCCTCCTCTTGTCCCCGCCGCGGCGACAGTGCATGTGGCGCCAAAGCCACCTGCAAAGGTGGTGGACGTGCCGGTCGACCTTGGCGACGCGTTGCTGCGTCACCTGCTGCTGCCTGGAGGTGGTGCTGCTGCGGACGCCAAGGAGGAGGACGTGCAGCCTGCGCAGCCGCCGCTGGAGGCAGCGTCGGTGCAGGGCGGCGGCAAGCATAATGGTGGTGCGGCGCGCGGCAGGCGCGGCCGCAAGGCAGTGGTGGGTGGCCCCCCCACGGTGCCCAGCGCGACGCCACTCTCTACGCCACCAGCAGCAGCACCACAGGCGGCGCCCAAGCGGAGAGGCCGGCCTAGGAAAGCAACGTCCAAGGAGCCGCCGGCTGCTGCTGCGCCGGCTGCTGGTGGAGAGTTTGGCATGAGGAGGATCGATTCTGCAGAGGAGGACCTCGACGACGAGGAGGAGAGCGTGGCGCCTGCAGCACCCTCGTGGGCTGGTGCTTGGAACTGATAATCGCACCTCTTGCAAGCGAGTCTGGAAGCCTCCTGGCGCCGCGCCCATCGCAAGCGTCGAGCCGCACCAGCGTGATGCTTCTCCTGCCGCCGCCAGGCGCCTACTGTGCGCACGCGATCGGCCGATTTAAGGTACTACTACAGCTCGCGATGGCTGCGAAGCGAGGCGGTGCTGCTCCTGCACGAGTGCGTGCACAACTTGATGGCCGCGCGCTGGCAGGTGCACGCCATCCCAACGGCCCTCTCGGCCGCACTCCTTTGCGTCGGCGCGCTGGCAGCCGGCTACACGTCCACCGCCAGCCTCTCGGACTACAGGTGTGGGGGCGCGTGGGGTGGGGACGCGGACCATCGCGTATGCGCACGCGCACGCTCACGCTCAGGCATGCATTCACGACCGCAGGCGCAAGCACCTGGTTGTGGCTCCATGGGCGGTGCTGCTGCCGGGAATGTGGCCTCCCCCCAAGGACATGGGTGTCCTCACGGCGTGGCTGCTCGCGTCCTGCCACCTGGCCGGCTGCGTGAGCCTGCTGCTCTTCACCTTCCACGTGGCCGTGCTGCCGCTGTACACTGCGCTGGGCACGCGCCATCACTTCCGCAACAAGCTCCAGGTGCGGGTGGGAGGGGGCCGCAGCACACACACCGGCGGGGGCGTCAGCGTGGGTGCCACTTGGGACCGCACTAGTCCACATCCCAAAGCAACGCGCCTCCAACAGGCGTCATGCGTGCCCAATCACGTCCTGCAATCGTGCAGGATGGCTTGGCGGTGTTTGGCTGGTCGCTGCTGTCCCTCCAGCACATGTCCGGGCTGGCCATCCTGGTCCTGCTGCTTGCCGGGCCGCACGTGCTGGCCGCCGTAGGGCCGCTGCTGCTGCTGCTGCCGGGCGCGCACCTCACGCTGAGGCTCTTTGACGCGCGGCCGGCCACGCACAGCCGCCTGGGCCTGGTGGCAGACCTGGCGACACACCTGCCCCTGGCCGGTGCGTGTAGGGGCCATTGTGGAGGCCATGTAAGCATGTGGAGGCATCGTTATTGTTATTGTGTTTTTGTGCCCGCACCGTGAGAAACCCTGCAACTGGTCGCTAGGCAGAGGTGCACATGCCAGCGAGGCCAGTACCAGCTGCACTGAGCGCTAGCGGATTGTGTCACGCGTCCAATGTGTGGCACTGCTCTTGCCCTGCTGCGTGCGTGCGCAGCGCTGTACGTGTGGCGTGCGGCGGCACTGCGCCAGCCGTGGGAGCTGCTGGGGACGGCCGCCGCGGTGAGTGTGTAGCTCGCAAACGGGGCGGCAGGCCGCATCAACCAAGGCAGCACGGGTCAGCAGCGAGGAAAGATCAGGCACCAGTTCAGGCCAGAGCTGTCAATGCTGGACAGCATGCTTGCAGTCGTTGCTACCGGGGGCAGCTAGTAAGGATGAGGTTGTGTGCGCGTTGCCGCTGGTGGCGATGCGCTGTGCAGGCGCTGACGCTGCTGGGCATGATGCCGGCGGCGCTTGTCATGCGGGGCAGGTGCGGGCGACATGGACCACGTCGCAGTGCTGCCACGTCCTGCGTCACTGGCAAACGACGTGGCTTTCTGACACTGCATTGATGGTGCCAAACACCACGTGCGGTGCAGGTACCGTGAGCTGCTCTCTCCGGCCCGGCAGCCCAGCCGCAGCTGGCAGGACGCCTTCGCTCTGTCGTCTGAGGAGCTCGAGGGCGCCGGCGGGGCGCTGTATACCATGCAGGAGGGGGAGGAGGGCGAGGAGGAGGGTGAGGAGGAGGAGGAGGGGGTGCCTGTGCGGGCTGGGCAGCAGGCGGGGATGGCGGGGGAGCACTCGGGTGAGACGAGTGCCACGACAACGACGTCGTCACTGCAGCAGGCCACCCCGGAGCAGCAGGCGCGCCCGCCTGGTCAGCGCTGGGCGCAACGTGCAGCAGGTAGGGGGCCTGGTCTGCGTGATCGTATGGCCGTGCCTGCTGAAAGCCCGGGCGGTGTATTGGGGGCGCGGCCAAACATGTGCATGCCCGTGGCCGATGCGCACGTTGCGCCGCTGCAGCTGCTGTCGCCGCTCAAGGACTCAGGGTCATCAACGGGCCTGGCGCGGAGAACGAGCCTGCGGGCGACCAGGCGGGTGCTGGAGGCGTACCCCCTTCTGGCGGCGCCGCTCCCACGCCAGCAACGCCCCTGCAGGCAACCAGCGCGGACACGATCGCCGCGCGCGTGGCAGCGCGTCACCACCAACAGCAGCAGCAGCAGCAGCAGCCTTCGGGTGGTGCCGCCGCCACATCGACGGGACTGCGGCAGCGCCACGTGAGTGGCCGTGGGGCCGGCAGTGGCGAGCGTGGCGGTGTGGTGGTGTCGGACCTTGGCAGCGGTGGGGGTGGGGAGGGAGCAGGCGCGGGCGTCTCGTCCGCGTTCGCGGACACCCAGCAGCAGCTGCCGGTGCTGACGCGGTCGCCGTCCAAGATCGAGGAGCCGCCGAGTGGCGCGTTGGAAGAGGAGGAGGGCGTCGAGGTTGACGAGGGGGGGATCGAGGCGGAGGAGCAGGAGAAAGCCGAGGCTGAGCTGGCGTGGCGCCAATTCCAGGCAGGTCACGACCGCCGCCGCGTGACGGAGCGCGGTCGCCGCCTGCGCCAGGCTTACGCAGTCGGCGTCGTTCTGCACGCGCTGGCGTTCCTGTGCGTGGGCGGTCTCCTGGCGGTGACGGTCGCGCCTCCTAGGGCAGCCGTGACGAGCATGCTGGCGCAGTCCGGGCAGCGCGTGGCGGGTGCGGCCACGGAGCGCGCGCAGTGGCTCAGGGAGCACACCGCAGAGGTGGTGGGCGCGGGGGTGGCCAGGGCGGGGAGCAAGGTGGCGGAGGTTGCGTCTCGCGCGGAGGAGCTGGTTCACCACGCTGCCGAGGCCGTGGGTGCGGGGGCGCAGCGCGTGGGGCAGCAGGTGGTGGGCAAGGCGGAGTCGGCGAGGCGCGGCGCGGCGGAGAGCGAGGTGGAGAGGCGCGTGCTGCACGCCGCCGCCAGTCTCGGCGCGAGCGATCCGCGCGGCGAGGGCGAGGGGATGGAGGGGCAGGAGCACCCTACCGCCAAGGTGCTGGCGGCGGCGGAGCGGTGGCTGCGTGAGCACACGCGTGCGACCTCGGCTGGCGGCGAGGGCGGCACAGCGTCGGTGGAGCAGGCCACGGTCTCGATGGAGCAGCCGGAGGCGGCGAGCGAGGAGCGCCCGGTGCCTGGTGTCGCAGCAGCGGCATGAGGGGAGTGCAGCCTTGTGTTGTGGGGACGCTGTACCTGTACCTGTATCTGTACCCCAGTTGCGATGTGCGCGCCACGGCCTCACATGTAAACGAAACCAGTTGCCATGTGCAGTAGAGCGTTCACAACACACAGCCACACTCACAAAGCAAATCAATCAATCAAAGACGCACTCGGCACACAAACAGTGCGCAGCCGCCCATCACTTGCTGCCGCCCTCGTCTCCGCGCCCGTCCTTCTTGGCGGAGAGCAGCTGCTGCAGCACTGACTCGTTGATGGCCGTGCCCTTGCCCGCGCCAGGCCGCTTGCCCGCGCCGCCCGGGGCAGGCAGGTACCTGCCAGCTCCGTACTCGTCACGGATCCGCTTGGTGTGGAAGAGGATGGAGATGAGGGCGGCCTGGTCGCGCGCTGACTCGCACTCCAGGATCATGCCGTCATCGTGGTCACCTGCACTTGACGCAGGAAGGGAGTGGGTGTATCAGATGGCGTGGTCGCGGCGGCAAAAAGCCATGCACTGCCTCACGTTGCAAAGCATGCGCATGCGCGCGAACAGCTACTGTCGATGGCAGCGCGGTCAGGTGAGGTGCGCTCACCTGACCAGATGCGCTCCACGTGGTTCCGGATCTTGAAGCCCACCTCCTCGAGCGTGCCCAGCAGCCCCACCTGCACCGCATCGCACCACGGCGTGGCGTGCTTGCTGTGTTGGATTCCCATCTGTACAGCACCTCTCTCCAACACGCCCCAGGCCACGCACCACACGTGACATTGGGGAGTCAAAGCGCAAGTCGCAAGTGCACGTGCAGCGTCCATGACCTCGCGAGTGTGTTAGGGTGCAGAGTAAGCCCTGGGCCCTCACCATGGCCACGCCCTTGAGCTCCTTTTGGTCTACCGAGTCGTCGTCCAGCCACGGCACCTGGGCCAGCACCTCAAACACCTGCACGAAACGGGACACGAACAGCACACTGCCAGCTTGTGGCCCTCTCCATTGCAGCACCTCCTCATAGCGTACAGGTGTTGTACGCCATCAGAGCAGTGGATACACACATCTGTTTGCCATAACCGGCTCCACCAGATGTAAAGCTCGACACACACACACGCAGAGACCTCGGCGCACCTCGTCCAGCCCCTTGATGTCCGCACTCATCTGCTCCAGCGTCTTGTACTTTTGCTCCCCGGGCACGTTGGTCAGGTTGTCCAGCGGCTCCTTGGACGGGTCGTCATCCTCATCATCGTCCTCATCCTCAGACTGCTCGCCACCTGCCCCTGCACGTTACGACAGTGGAGACAATATGATCAGGCAAGCGGACATTGGCAAGGGCACTTTGCACAAGCGTAGCCAAACAGCGAGGCACAGCCTAGCGACCACAGTGATGGTGTGACGCCGCCGAGTGGGTGGCAAGTCTGTGCACTGCCGCGGACAGGTGAGTGGCGCCAAGCTCACACCTGGGCGGTTGCTTTCCACCAGCCGCCTGGCAATCTCCGCCGGTCCCTCGCGGGTCGTGCCCCAGCTGTCCTGCACCGCCACACTCTCCGCCTCCTCTGCCTCTTCCTTCTTTCCATCGCCCTTCTTGCCGCCGCCGCCGCCCCGCCCGCTGCCGCCCGCTGCCCCGCCCGCGGCACCACCACTCGCTCCTGCCGCGGCCCCTGCAGAGCTGGATGCTGCCGTCGCCTCCGCTGCCTCCGCTGCCTGGTGCTGGTGGTG
>QAXK01002562.1:0-21144 GCA_004335735.1 Chlorella sp. KRBP | reverse complement strand
GCTTCAGATCCTCAACATTGCCACTTATGCCTGTTCTAGCCAACACAGCCACAGCCACCATTTCAGCAGCAGCTGGCAAGTAGTCGCTGCTGACGCCCCAACGACAACAAAAACAGCAGCAAGCACGTGCACAGGGTTCACCATGGCCTCTTAGTGCCTGCATAACCCGGGCTGTAGCCCCTGCCCCTGCCTCCGCTGCGTCCACCACCTCGGCTGTCATAGCGGCCGCCAGAGTAACCCCCACTACGCCCACCCCGGTCGCTGCCAAACGCCTCACGGTCCCGGTCCCGTGGCGCTGCCCGGTCTGGCTCCCGCTCCCTGCTGCGCTCTGCTGTCCTGTCCCGCGGCCTCTCGGCAGTGCGGTACCTGTCCCTGTCCCGGTCTGCAGGAGGAGGCCTGTCTCTGTCAACAGCAGGCCTGTCCCTGTTAGCAGGTGCCCTGTCACGTGGTGGGAGGGGCCTGTCCCGGTCGCTGCTGCGGTCAAAGGGCCGTGCATCACGCGGCCTGTTGGGTGGCGGCCTGTTGTCCCGCCCAAAGTCCCGGTCTGGCACTGCAGTCACAGCAACAGCAGGACGGAGGCAACACAGACAATGCCACGTCAGTCGGCAGTGTGTAGTTGACACAACAGCCAGGCGACCCCCACTGCTTGCTCTCTTGCTCAGCAGATACATCCCCACACGTATCATCATGTAGCAGCCAGCTGTCTGTAGTTGTTTGTCAGGCAGCATGCGCCGCTGATCGAGCAGCCAACTCTCACCATGTACAGGCTTTGCTGCAGCCATCTGCTGCTTGACCTGCTCCAGCTGCCGCTGGTACAGCATGGACACCATGTTGAGCTCCTCGTTCTCTTGCTGGTAGAAGCTGCACAGGTCACGCGTGTCCTGCAGCTCCTCCCGCAGCTCATCTGCATGCCGCCTCTCAACAGCAGCAATCGCACCCTGCAGGGCGCACGCACGCACATGCAGGACAGGTCAACATCGATTCTGTTTTACTCGTTCTGCTGGTATGCATGTGCGCCCCACCCTGCGAACCACCTCCACTCATGACACACTTGCATGCGTAAAGCTGTGAGAATCAGACATGGGGCAGCAACTCCCTACTTCCTGGCAGGCATGGCAAGGATGGAAACAAGCTGACTGTGGCTGACAGCTTCGATTCAGCACAACTGCACGCGGTGCCACAGGGTGGCGCTCCTCACTACGGCCAAGCTCACACCCACAACACAGGATCTGGCTGGCGCATTGAGCGCTGCGGCGTCTCCGCCCTGCTCACCTGTACTGCTGCCTTGCTCTCGCGCTGCTGCCTGCCGAGGTCCTCATTCTCCTCTGTGAGGACCTTGACCTTCCGCAGCAGCGCAAGCCCGTTCTTGGACTCCTGTGAGGGCATTGGCACCAGGGACAAGGCACAAGTGCCAGGTCAGCATGCGTGGGCAGGAGACATGCAGCAGAACCAGCATGCAGCAGGGGGAGTGAGCAAGATTTGGTGCAGTACATGCGACATAGCCTATGTCCCATCCGCCTGTCGCCATATGGGTTAGGTGGGGAACATGCAGGGATACCATGCCCGTGATGCATTTGCACACATCATTCTGGTGCCCAGGGCATAACCCTGCCCTCAAGCACTGGCCTTCACGCTGCATGTGACAGGGTCATGCAGGCTCAGGCTCTGGTGGGGTTGGGCGGAGCCTGACCCCACCAGAGCCTGGCCTGGTGGGGTCTGGCCTTGCCACGAGCAGTCTGCTGCTGCTGCAAGCTACAGATCCTTAGGCTCGCAGGCCGACGGCTCAGTAGGTATGCAGACTCGGTTGGTCTTGGGTCATTCACGTAGGAGTGCTTCAACAGCGGTTGTCCAAGCTAGGCCTGTTGTGGCATCCGTGCTGTTGTGAAGAAATGCATATGGGCAGCTCACCGCGGTGAAGGCTTGCCCCTCGTACGCTGCCTTGGCCAGCTCAGTCTCAGCCACCCGCAACGTCAGCTGCGTGCGCAGGTGCTTGAACTCGTGCTCGATGGCTGGGTCCAGGATAAGCTGCTGCACCTGTGTGCACCAGCGCAGCACAGGGGAGCGTGTGAGGTGTCGTGCTCGTACAAGGCTTGGGGTTCAAGGGGTCGGGTTCAGGGGGCTGACGGGGATTGGGACCAGGGTGTTCGCCATGGGTTCAGGGTGTTGTTTGAGCCTGTGAAGAATGAGGCATTCCTGACAGCATACCATGTCTGCCACCTGCATACGGCACTGCAACAGTACACATGTCTGTGCCCCGCAAGCCAGCCCAACTGCGCACCTGTATGATATTGGGGTCTGCTGCTGCCCAGCCGGACCCCAGCTCCCTACGCAGGTGTACATTCTGCGCAGTCAGCACTGCTGCTTGCACCTGCATGGCCGCCTCACGTGCCTGGGCCTGCACACACACCACCAGCAGCAGCAGCAGCAGCAGCAGCGGCACGGATGGTTTGACGCTTGCCGTTGAAGCATTCCTACATGCATGGCCCAACACAACCTGGGCCCGCATGCCGTCAACCCCGGCGCAAAAGTACTGTCCTGGACCTGTCATGACAAAAAGCCCTGGAGCGCATCCTTTGCCCTGCATCCACATGCGAATGTGCATCGAACCAAGCAGGACAGCGCAGCAATACCTTCAGAGCCCATGACGCTGCAGTGGCAGTCGTCAACATGAACCCCTGCCTGCCCTGTGCTCACCTGCACCCAAGGGTCCCGCACGCGTGCCTGCTGTGCCTGCCGTATGATTACGTCAGGTGCCTGGGCTTGCTGGGGATCTGTGGGCACGCCTGCTGCTGCTGCCAGCTTGAAGAAGGCCTGCTGCCACATTGCTGCCTGGTCCTGGGGGTCTGACTGCCTGTGCCAGCAGAGGTTTTGGTGGGAAGGGGTTGCACAAAGGACACGGGTGAACGTTGCGGCAGACTGGCGAAGGACAGAGGCAACACATTGGGTATTCAACTACAACAGCAGGATCCGCGCCTGGTACGCCACGGCTACCTGTGACAACTTTCTTCCATCACAAAAGTGTGGGACCTGCGCAGGCATCATCCACCCTTATGCTTGCCCTCAACGTTATGAATTGGCAAAGGATTGCGCCCAAAATCAAGCCACGATTGCAAGCAGGCACTCACCCTGAAGCAAAGCCCTGCTGCTGGTGCTGGTGCTGCTGCTGTTGCTGTTGTGTGCTGCTGCCCATTGCGTGTGGGTGCTGCCCACCCTGCTGTCCAAAGGGTCCCGTACTGTCCAGCTGCTGCAGCCCCCCGTGCTGAGCTTGGCCACTGAACATGCCCATGTCGCCTGCTAGTTGTTGGCCGCCGCCCATCACTGTATCAAAGCCCTGGTTGACCTGGCCAAACATCGCCTGGTTGCCTTGCTGCTGTCCGCCAGGATGAAAGCCGTGGCTTCCTTGCATGCCACCAAGCCCACCCTGCAACATGCATGTACGGCACTTGATGTCACGGGCTGCGGGTTGCCTTGGAATAGGCAGTGGTAGCGCTGTCTGCGGAGCCTTTCAACAGCGCTGCATGCCGCACAAGACTGCAGCTGTGCTTGATTTGATTGCTTGGCAGCACAGCAGCAGCAAAGTGTTGATGTGCTGACATTCAAACCCCAAGGTGGGTTACCAGCATGTGCTGTAGGCTGGATGATGTTTGATTCACCTGATCCATGGATGATTGAGGTCAGTGCTGCCCTCAGCAGGACATCACATACACTGCAGCTGTCTCTTGTCTCCTGCTGTCCAGGACTGATGACGAAATCAGAACAGGAGCCGTGCGCCGGGCTGCGCGATCGAAGCTGCTGATAACGCTTACAGGATTTTCGTCAGATGTATTGCACCCTGGCGAGCCTGTCGAGGCTGAGAGGTGTGCTGTCGACAGCGGTAGTGCGATCTGTCACCGCTGGGTGGCAGTTGTAGCTGACAGATACGTCTCTTGGTCTTACTGCGAGTTACTCGTTAATCAGGTTTGTTCTGAGCTTTTTGGCGGTTACTTGTAATTATTGCCGTTAGAACCAGCCACGATCCATCCTGGAATGCTAGTGGAATCCAACAGCTCGGGTGTTTGACAGCGGCAAGGGCAACTGACACGCGTTCAAACTTTACAAGAGCCATACTGCATTGCCTGGCCTGCTGACGGCTCCAGCGATGGCGGCCTGCTTTGGAACGGGCCTACACAGCAGCAGCAGCAGAGCTTCTCAACTGCATCAACGAGGTCAGTGCCCCAGCAAGCCCGGGTGGGGGAATGCAGCACTTGTACTTGTGTCGCTTTGACTTAATTGTGGTTTCTCCTGCACGCAGGCGTTCCTGCGATTGGCTGTGTTGGGGCTGTTGCGGCTCCTTCGGTTGCTGCTGGGCAGCGATTGCAATGGCAGCAACAGATGCCAGCTGCAGCAGCGGCTGCTTTAGGAGTAATGAGGAGACTACAGCAAGCGCCGAGCATCTGTTTGCAACAACGGCAAGTAGCAGCAGCAGGTAAGCAATGCATGTTGATGCCTACGGTTTGCAGAAGAGCTGCCATTAGATCCCATCGCAGCACCGAGGGTACCACCCTAGAGGTGAAGGTTTTCCACTGCCTTCACGATCGCTCTTACCAGTTCAACCACGCTTTCGGCAGCTGCTGCAACAGCAGGATACATCTCTCTGCCGTGACCTCAAGTCCCGCAGACCCACAGATGTGCCCAACACCCCTACCTGCACCAGCACATCCCCGACTCAACCCGCCTTGCACCCTGCCTTCTTTCCTTCCTGTCCGCTCCTCCTGTCTGGACTCTCCACAGCCGCCGCCGCCGCCGCAGCAGCAGCAGCAGGTGATGCGCAGCAGCCCTGGCAGCCCGCACAGGAGCCTCAGGGCCTGTTCAGGCTCCCACGCCTCTCCCTGTGGTCTTTTGGGGGACCCCTGGCCTGGGGCTACATGCTGGGCTATCTAGGCCTTATGCTCATCCTGCCCATCAGTGCACTGCTGGCAAAGGCCAGCCTGGTGCCGCTGCAGGAGTTTGTGTCACGCGCAGCAGAGCCGGTGGCTCTGTCGGCCTACTTTGTGTCCTTCAGTATGGCGCTGCTGGCTGGTGCGGTGAATGCAGTGTTTGGCTTCCTGCTGGCGTGGGTGTTGGTTAAGTACGAGTTCCCAGGTGGGTTGAGCGGTTCAAGGCCTGACCCCTGGGATGTGGCCCAGTGGAGTCAACAAGCAGTTTTCATGTTTTGGAGGATTATGGTGTAGTGAGCGCAAGGGTGAGCTTGAGTTGAGTCCCCGGGTGGCCAGGCTGTCCGCACAATGTGTGATGTGGGATTAGCAGGGTAGAAGCGGCGGCAAGGAGCACTGGAGAAAGATCGCAGCTGGCTGCCAAGCAGAGAACACACCCACCATGTGTATCAAGAGAGCATGCCTGGCGCTTTGTAGAGCTCAGCAGCCAAGGCAGGGTTGCCATGATGGTGTCTCCTGGTAGGGATGACCTGCCGTGCTGACCCTGCTGAGCAGTGCTGCCCTTCACTCAACAACAGAGGCGTTGGAGCAAACGGCTGCATTTTATGCTCACATTGTAGATGTGTCTGTGCTGAAGCGAGGTTGCATGCGTGTGATGCCTCGCAGGCAAGAAGTGGATCGACGCAGCTGTGGACCTTCCCTTCGCTCTGCCCACAAGTGTGGCTGGCCTCACACTGGCTACAGTGTACGGGGAGGAGGGCATTTTAGGGCGGTTCCTCATCAACATGGGCGTCAATGTGGTGTACACCCGCCTCGGTGTGGCAGTTGCCATGATCTTCGTATCATTCCCCTTTGTGGTGCGGACCATGCAGCCTGTGTTGCAGGTGAGAGAGGTCTGCAGGAGGGGCGGGGTGCACATGGGAGCTGTGCATGCAGCTGGACACAGTGCTTTGCAGGTGTTAGCGGCATTGCCAGGGGCCGACTCTTCCCCTTGAAGCGTTCAACTTCGAGCTTGAGGCTGTGCAGTCCTGATCACAATCCGAAAGTCAACACCTAGACAAATCTGGCGCCACTGCTGCTTGCGACCCTGATAAAAATCCCAGGCGTGTCCTGCTGTGCTGACGCTGCCCCGCAGGAAATGGAGAAGGAAGTCGAGGAGGCGGCGTGGTCGTTAGGTGCCTCGCCCTGGCAGACGTTCACACAGGTCCTGTTGCCCCCACTGCTGCCCCCGCTGTTGACAGGCACTGCCCTGGCCTTCAGCAGGGCCCTAGGAGAGTTTGGCAGTGTGGTCATTGTGTCCAGCAACTTCCCATATAAAGATCTCATTGCGCCTGTGCTGATCTTCCAGTGCTTGGAGCAGTACGACTTTGTGGGTGCGACGGTGATCGGGACTGTGCTGCTGCTGATCAGTCTGGTGATGATGGTGGGTGTCAACTGGCTGCAGTCCTATTCACAGCGCTTCAGGAAGTGAGCGGGTGTGCAGGGACGTGCTGCAGCTGCAGCCGCAGCTATGTATGTCTGGTCTGCCTGGACAGCTCCAATGGCTGTCAAGCCTGCTGCCACCCGGGGTGTGGGTGCTGGACTGTAAAAGGGATGCGCTGATGATCAAGCACTGCTCCTAACTGGCTTGGTTGGGTGGTTGTGCCACATTTGTAGCCGGTGTCAGCTGCACCGCCTGCCGGCTGCACGGCCAGTTGTATGCAGCAACGGGTGCTGCATGGCAGGTGCTCACGACACTGGACTGCAGGCGGTATGGCCTCATCTGGAACCGCAAGTATGCTCGCCTGGGGGCTCTACAGCTGCATTGGTTCAGGCCTGTCGAGGGCCTGTGTATGTAGTCAAGCCAGCTGCTCAGCAGCTGACGGCTTGCTTTGTTGCGCTGCTCGTGTGGAAGGCAAGACTGAGTACTGGCCAGCAGGCAATGCACAGCTTGCTTGTGCTGCGAGCAGGACTGATAGTGTACAGGGCTTGCTGTTGCGGCCTTGCTCATGTGTGTGCTTGAAGTGCACCAAGCCTAGTCACTGTAACAGTATGATGTCAGTTGGCTCATGTCGAGCAGCAACCACTTGCCGCTTCATGTTACAAGGCACAGTCCGCATACAGCACAACATTCAAGGGTGCAACAGCCGGCGGCTTGCACATCAGCAGCACTGCAAGTGGCAGTCACTGCAACAAGAGCCCCTGCCAGTGGCAGACGCTTTGCAGAATTCATGGATCACGCTTGTGCAAGCCAAGTTTGCAGCAGCAGTGATGGCTTATCATGAGAGCCCTCTGCCATGGTTTGGCACATGCAGGCAAAGCAACACTCACCTGTCACACGCCTGATGTCAGGGCGAAGCAGAAAAAGACGAAAATGCTGGATGCAGCTTGACTGTACTCACAGTGGTGTGGCTTCTTTCAGCCACACCTGGACTTGACATTTGTATGTCAAGGGTGCCGGTTCTGGCATGCCCACGCAACAAACCACAGTAAGCTGGTGAAACAATCCCCAAGGGCCATAGGCAAAGTCACAGATGAACATAACCCAGTGATAACCAGACGCCCGTCCAAGCAGCTGCGGCCGCAGCAGTCTCAGCAGCAGCATCCAAAGCTTGATACATACCATCAACAAAGCCAGCATTCAATCCTACAGGCTCTGAACAACATTGGGGCACAAGGGTACAGACTGAGCACAAAAATAGACATGCATGAACAATGTACAGCTTCTGAACAGAGCCAAGCAGACTGACCTAAGGTACATCACAACATCAGCCTCAAGGCAGTCACCGCCAAAACCAGCCACACCCATATGGGAGTGCTCTCAACGTGCCTGGCACGCCTCAAGCAGCGCAAGGTGCACTGTAAGCAGTGCAGCGCACTGTGCGCAGCATGTGTGATCCATCACAGAAGGCCCTTCAGGCCATCCCAGCATATTGGCGCGCTAGGTCCAGCAGAGTAGGGTACAGCAAGCTCGCAGCATCACTGCCGAGCTCAAAGTCAAGGTGGCCATATGTATGGGAGTGCTGGTGCGTCACCAGCACGCCTGGCTGCAGCCGCTGTTTCAGCAGCTCAACATCATGCAGCGTGGAGGTCATGTCCTGGCCACCTGCAAGCACATCAGTAGGCATGCATGCACATGCTGTCAGGCGCACTAATGTTGGTGGCTGGGTCGCAACTGAAGCATAACTAGGAATGCGCGCAGAAACTAACTGAGGCCTCAAAACCCCCACAAATACCTACCCCTCCCCCGGGGCAGTGAGCAGCTGTGGTATGACGCTAGCTTGGCAGTTGCTGGCTTTCGCAGCATAGCATGCGAGCCGGCACTCACGCCATACAGTGCCCTGGAACTCACCCGAAAACAGGGCCAGGGGAACCGAGACATTGGACATGTCATAGGAGGGTGGTGCGTGCTGCCCATATGCCGCCTGGTTACACCTACTGCTGCTGCTGCTGGTGCTGGTGCTGCTGCTGCAGTCTGTGCCGTAGTCAAACGCGTACAAGAGCCTGCTGTCTCTCCGCCTTATGCCCTGGGCCCAGTGTGACATGGCCTGCACGCTGGTGCCTGCTGGCAGGTGCTGGAAGATGGTGGGGATGAGGCCCGGCTCTACGTTGCCGCTGGGGTTCTGACCACACAGGCTGGTCAGGAAGTACAGGCACAGCTGGGGGACATGCCTGCGGGGGAGGGGCCACACAAGACAACTTTGTCTATATGTGCGGAGGTTCAAGTGGAGCTGAAGCAGCACTGAGCCCACGGCTTCACGCTGATGCATGTGGTGTGCCCCATCCGTTGGCCACAACTGATGCTGCCATGCCACATGCCGTGCCATGACATGTGCTGCATCGTCCCTCCTGTCCAGGGGCATCCATATGCTGCCACAGCTTAAAGCTGTGGAGTGCTGGCTGCTGTGAGCCCTTGCTGCCAAGTATCTGACAGCACTGTGGAGTCACGAGCAGACAATTTCGTGCTGCATGCAGCAGTGCGCCTCCATGGCACTCACCCGCACATCCGCCCCCAATAAGGCTGGTGGCTGCCCTACTCCATCCAGCCTCTGCTGAGGCCATACGAGTCCAGACCCAGCTGGCTGCTGAGGACAAACGAGGGGCTCATCATGCCTGCAACAAGCAGCCACACGCACACCAGCAGCTGCTGTCACCATGTGGCGACAGCCGGATTGCGCAGGCGGCAAATGGCCGTTGTTCTGCGACGTGTACTACATCACACATCCGCCCATCCCGTTGGTCGTGGTGGTATGCTAGATGCCAGAGCGTCGCCAGTGCAGGAGCCACTAGCTTACAAGCTAAAAGCAAACCACAACGACAGCATGGTATGCAAACGTGGTACGTACCTGTGGTGAAAGCCACGGGTGCCAGCATGATGCCCAGTGAGACCGAGGCTGCTACCTGGGGCTGACTGGCCAGGGCAGCCAAGGCTGAGGTGGAACCCTGGGGGCCAGAGAGAAATGGTGTGTGACAGCCACAGCAGGGGCGGAAGCGAGTTCGGCACAGGCCCAGCTGCACCGTCTACATACCATGCATGCGCAGCTCTAGGAGTTGCCTTGGATTGTGTATTGGCTGCGACCTTTGCAGGGCTAGCTAGCTACTAGGCTGGCTAGCCCCACCAGGGTCAGTGCAGGCATGCACCCTCAAAGCACCGTGCCAGCAGCTGGCAGCTGCTGCAGCAGGTGTGCAGTGGTAAGCACACAGCTAGCCCAGTGACCCTGACCCCTCACCTGGCTGTAGCCAACAAGCACCAGCTTCTGCTGTTGAGTGACTCCCAGCACATAGTTTATGCTCACGGGTAGGTCGTACCCAGCTTGCTGCTGCCATGACCATGCCCAGAAGGCAGGCTGGTCTGGCGTGAGTGTTGTGTGGTTCCTGCTGTATCGGTTGCCTCGAGCGTTGCCCATCCAGACATCGAAGCCCGCATCAACTAGCCGCAGGGCTAGGGCACGTCCCGGGCCCAGTAGCAGCCAGCCAGCTGAGCTGTCCATAACGGCATGCTGCATGAAAACTGCTGGGCGCTGTGTGCTGGACCTTCTGCTGTTGCGGGTGTGGCAGGAGGGGCAAGCCGCGGGCATGCTGGTCAGGTGCGTGCTGTGGCAGTCGCTGCAGCTGCTGTTGTTGGGGGCACGTGGAAGACATTCTGCCATGCGACCAGGGATGCTGAACATACGCAGGATGAACCCATCTGCACAGGGCAACAGGCAGGACGGCAGAAAAGACTGAGTAGCAGTGAAGTTTGGCTGTAAGATGATGGTGGGAGCAATCGTAACCATATGTGCCCCTGTGGCGATAGCAATTGCAATGGCAGCAACCTGCAGCTGCCTGCCAGGCTGGCCCTGCTGCCCATGGAGTTGCCAGCTGAGGCCATGCAGCTGCGTCACACTTACTGCTGCAGCTTACCTTGCGTCGTTACGAAATGTTCTTGCAAACTGTATCCATGTGGTTCAACCAGCACTGCCATGGGAGAAAAGTAGCTGCCATCTGCTTCTGCTGCTCTCAAACTTGCTGCTTGAGATGGTCCAAGGGACGAGAGACTCTGCCAAGGCACGCTGTAGAAAACCGCATGCAAGAGAAGTGCGTATGCTAGGAAAGCAGCAGCTGGACTGACGTTGGTGCTCCGCTATATGCAGATGAGAAGCTGACCCCTGGCAGTGCTGCCCACCTGACCGGCCATGATGATCAGTGACCAGTCAAAACAGCCCAAAATTCTGAACATACCTGCTCATCTGGGCTTCATCAAGGTCAGCTGGGTCTGAATCTGCAGTGGTGTTGCGTTCAAACAGCGAGCCCAGGTTTCATTGTGATGCGACAGGAACATATGGGTTCCGAGTGCAATCGGTCGCAGTTACAAGATCTGTGCACACCAAATTACGTTCAGACGTGGCCGACACTGGCTTGCAGCTGTCGGAGTCACCACCTCTCCGCGACACAACACCGAAAGCTTCTCCCGGCGATCCAGGGCTTGGAATTCTGTGAATTTGCTTTGAACGCCATTGGTAGTACATTATATGTTAACAAGTATGAACATGTGCTTTAAGCGTGGGGCAACCCTCGGTGAGTGCTTGATCTTCAAAAGCTGACGTATCACTATTCTTCCTGGCCACGGTTCCTTCGTTCAAGGACAGTATGCAGATAGAACCACTATCATACAGCGCCCGCACACCAACTGTGCATCCAGAGCGCCCCTGATGTGCATCCTTGGACTGCTCTTCTTCATGCTGCAATGCACTGCCCTTGCCCTGCAGGCTTGTCAACTGCTTCAAGGCTGCCAGTGATCACGATACAACCTATCATTTTTCATTCAAGGCGCATTCCTGGGGTAAGTTGGCGCAGCGCGGTGGTTTACCACTTGACAATGCATTCATATGCAGCACACCAGCCTGGCAGATGGTTGACCAACCTCAAGCACCGTGGCAGCATGCCTCTGCTCGTGCCAAACCGATACGCGTCGTGTACCGCAGCGTGTCTGCTTCCGTGAGGAGGGCAAGGCTGCCCAGCAGGCTGAGAGCGTTGAGCTGAAGGTGGAGACCACTGTCGCACAGACGACCAAACATGGTGAGGCGAGTGGGGGCAAGTTGGATCTTCAAGGCCTCGTCTCAACTACCCTCAGCACAACAGCAACCATGACACTCACTCCTGCAGCACCCTGTCACCTGCAGTGCCTGGCTCACCCACTTCCTTGCGGCACTGCGACTGACCAGCTGGTTGCCAGCACGCATGTACTGCATGTACTGTACACATCCCCACTAGGCTTTGCTGCTGTGTCACGTATGCTTGCGCCCTGCACTTGTCACAGCACAACCCCCTAAGCTCTGCTGCTGTATTCTGTGTCTGTGTCTGTGTTTGCTTGCGCGCCGCAGTTGCCCACCAGGTGTCTGGCTTCATGTCAGACCCAGACACACAGGCCCAGAGCTACTGGTACCTGGGCACAGCAGCACTCACAGCAGCACTGCTTTGCCTGACTGTGCCTGGGCCTGTGGCCAGCTACATGCTGGCGGGCACGCCTGATGCAGTAGTCAAGACGCTCGTGCGTGCAGCAGGAGCAACACTGATCACCAGCGCAGCCGTCAAATACACGCTCAAGGTGCGGCAGGCAGCGGCAAGCAGCATAGTGGCATGGCGCGCGGCGTGGTTGCCGTGACAAGCAGCATAGTAGCAGAGCTTGACTGAAGGAAGCCGGCGGCATATGCCAGTAGCAGCAGCAGCAGCAGTAGCAGCAGCAGCAGCAGCCAGGCATACGCACGTGCAGCAGGGAGGCCACGCCAATGGGTGGCAGTGCGAAGCTTACACTCACATGCATATGTCCCCACCCACCCACCACCCACCCTGCACACCCCCAGGAGGCGTCAGTGCGTGGTCAGCTGTACATGGACACCTTCAGGCGCCTCAACCTGGGGCTGGTGCTGCAGACAGGCACCACACTAGTGGTCGCAGCACAGGCCGTCAGCCTACGCAACCCACTGCTGACAGGTATGCCCTGCATGTGTCAGCACGTCACCCTGTGGTTGGGCTATCAAATTGTAGCATCAGCTGTTGCAGCAGCCTGAGACTCTCATTCGCCTTGCTCTCATTCACCTTGCTCAGCAGCAACAGCGGCCACTGCAGAGCTCAACATCATCATCGTCTGTGCCTTCAGGCATCATCATCGTCTGTGCCTGCAGACATTGTTGACTCTATGCCGTATCTCTTGTGCGCCCCACACAGGGTACATGCTGCTGGTGTGCCTCCCCGGCCTGCTGCTGACGTCACGCATGTACGCCCTGTACAAACGGGAGGGCGGCTGGCCCCTGCCCTCACCCACCAAGACCCTGGCAGCAATGGTGGGGGTGCTGCTGCCCCGCAACCTGCCCGCAATGGCCTACTCACTGCTGACGCTTGCGTTTGCAGGCATGTCTGCCATGTGCCTGTCTGCAGCACCCGAACAGACCATGAAGCTCTACCAGGGACTGTACGGTGAGCACTCAAAATACAATCCTTGCAGATCACGCTCACGGGACTTGGTGCAACACACAGGCGCATACCCTGTGCTTGAATGGCCCTTGTGAGGTCGGTGCGGCATCCCTGTGGTGCTGCCGCCCAGCCACCCAGCTCACTGGTCGAAGAGTGTGCTTTGCAATTAGCTGCTGCAGCATGCACGAGTCCTGCACACCCTTAGCAACAGGTCAATGAGGCCGCATGCATGTTTTTGCCTCAACCACACATGCCTGCAGTTTCAAAACAACATGTAGGCTGCTGCAGCTCAAGCACCCCAGATTTTTTTGGGCCATCAGTTGCAGAAGCAGCACTCCCTGCTGCTGCTGCTGCTGCTGCTGCTGCTGTGGCTGCTGCCGCTGCTCTGCCCTTGATCCTGCTGCTGCGGCTGCTGCTGCTGCTGCTGCTGCTGTGTGACTCCTAGGCCCCATGACGGTGTTTGCTGAGCGCTGTACTGGTGCTAGCCTGATGCTGATGACCCTGGTGGCTTACAGCCTCAAGGATGGTGCAGACAGGGGCAAGCTGGGGGCAACCACCTTCAAGTGGCTCAACCTGGGCCTGGCTGGCTCCCTGCTGTCTATGGTGTGGTGAGTCAGAGAGGAGTTGCAAGTCAACTTTGTTCGTTTTGTGGTACTGGGATGGAGGACCTTTGTTGGGTTTGCATGGGATAGTAGAGGGTTTGGATTGAGACGGCAGGAGGTGGTAGCTGCTGCATAGGGTGGCACCATCGGTGGGAGGTGCGCACAGCATGCTGTTGCGGGTTGACGTTGCATGCGAGCTGCGGGAAGCATCTGAGCCACCTCGGATCAGGGACGTTGGGGTTGTCATGATGCACTGTGCTCAACGTTGGCCTGCCAGGCGCACCAAGAGCACAGCTGCGTTGTGTGGGTGCCTGCATTGTGCCTGACAAGCAAAGCACCTGGCGCTGTTCTGTCACTGCAGGTACTTCTCACACGACTATGAGACGGGCCTACTGGTGCACACCCACAAGTCAGTTGCTATGATGGCTGCCATCATTGTGTCCTTCTGCTACACCGGGTTCATGTACATCAACGGCACCAGCACACCCAAGACCCAGGCGGCATGACAGCTCACATGTGGCCTGGGGTGCTGTTTAACAGTAGCCATGGGGCGATGAGGGTCTGTACAGACCCAACAGTTGTGCATTGGAACCAGGGACTGAGTATGAGTGATCGAGACTGTATACTGCCAGTGTCGTGTCGGGGCTGCCTTCACACCCCATGAGAGCCGTTTTGTGTGGGGCACTGAATTCTTTGAAGTTGAGGGATGCAGAGGGCAATCGGCCTGGCATGTCTTGTGAGCAGTGGGCCTACATGGGCAGCTTAGAAGACCAATGCCAGAGATGCTTGCTTCAGGCTCCACCAAGTTGGTCTACACGGATGCTACAGCTGCATGCGCTGGCCTTGTTTCCAGTGCAGTGTGTGTACACAAGCACGTGGCTGTGTACTGCAGCCGTATACTTCACTGCGTAGTGCTCTTGTACCGCTTGTATCAAATGCAGCTGTGTGTTGCACAGCGTGCTGCTAGGCGCTGTGCCGGGCCTGTGCCTGAGCTGGCCCAGCAGCTGTGTCAAACAGCCCGGGGCTTCCTTGCCCAACATGCAGTGTGCTTCAAGCTATGTATCAGCCCAAGCTTGTGCCCCATGCTGTGTTCAACCACATCAACAGGTGCTTTCTGAATGTAACTGTGTGTGTCTCGTGTCAGCAAGCATGCGCTGTGGTGTATATACATCCCAAAGCAACAAGGAAAGCATGCACGCATCAAGGGTCAGGTGTTGAGATCCACTGGTCTGGCACTGTACGATAATGACGTGGCCCTGTGTAGCTGTACATGTGTGAGTTTGAGCTGTGTGTGGTGGCTCAGTGTCACAGGGTACGGCGTTGCCTCGCTTCACAAGAGGCGTGTGCGCTTGATGCAGTGCAAGTGAGGTTTTTGTGCTTGCTGTTGCACAGCAGGAGTGTGTTGGCGTTGAGTGCGTCTTGACGGTGGGGGCGGTGGTGTGCCGCTCTTTGGTTGCGCTGTCAGCTGGCAGGTGTACACCATGTGTTGTGGTCAGGTTGTCAAATGTTTGGTCAGTTGCAGTGGGGTTGTGGGCGTGTACTACTCTTAGGCGGCTGGCTGCTATCAAATGCAATCCGAGTTTGTCCACAGTTCTGGCAGGCATTGAATGCTGGTGATGCTGCACAGTTTGGGTCCTGACACATGCGCTGGCAGGGTCGAAATGTTGTGGTGTGCCTGCTGTCCTGAGAAAGCTTCTCAGAAGGGTCCTCCTGCTCACAGCCTGTTGACTTGTTGGAGATCCCATCTCGAAAGTAGCCTTGTCACAAAGTCCTATTGCAAAGTGTCATCTCTCAAGCCTTGCCGGCAAGGCCTCTGGCTGATGCTATCCCAAATCATACCACAACATGCGGTCAGCTTTGACTATGCCAGACATGTATACAGTACGTACTGCCTGCCACATGCGCAGGCAGACAGCACACAAGCACTACGGTGAAGTAAACATTGCCCCTTGAAAGACGGATCACAGGGCGCAGCCACTCCCCAACCAGAAGCACGAAAGATCACGAGTGCCCGAATTAGAACCAACAAGTCGGTAGCATTGGATGCTGCTAGCAGCAGATCACGAGAACCCTTGCAGAACAGCTGCGTACGTGCCTCCCAAAGGTCAGATCACGTCCCAACCATCACGTCACGTCACCCTAGCCCCTGTCCGCCATGCTATGCACAGTCATGCCCGATATCGCTGCAACCAAACCAGTGCAGATGTACTGCGCTGCTGATACTAAAAGGTGGCAGGACCTCAGATAGCCAGCAGCCGCCGCTTGGGGCCTGCCTGCTTCTTGCTCCTGCCAGCCTCTGTGCTGCTGGCGTTGCCTGCCTTGGTGGCATTGGCGGTGCTGTTGCTGGTGCCGTTGACCAGCATGGTGTCATTCATGCTCATGGTTCCATTCATGCCCATGGTTCCATTCATGTCCGTGGTGCCATTCATCATGGCATTCCTGAACATGCCGTCCGCAGGCACCTGGCCCTGGAATGCCCCGACCAGGGCCCTGGGTGCTGTTGCACGCTGCACAGCGCCACGCAGTTGGGACAGCAGGCTGCCGAACCTGCCACCAATGCCAGACTGGGCGGGTGTCTGGGCCAGGCCCTCGAAGGCCCTGAGGACAGGGCCTGCAGCGGTGGCATTGATGGTGCCGTTTGTTGTGGCGTTGGCGACCATGGTGCGCAGGCCGGCCTGCAGCGCGGTACCGTTGAGGGCAGCGGTACCGTTACCAACGGTGCCTTGAGCAGTGCGGAGCATGCCACCTGGGGCAGCAGCAGCACACCACAGTGCAGCGCAGCGTAAGCTTGCATTCGAGCACAGTATATGCGACGCACGGCGAGCCTCACAATCCCTTATTAATTACAAGGGCAAGCTCACAGTCACGCCATACACATTGCACATGGCATGCCATGGACCCCGTTCACATAACCCCCCACACTGTGTCCGGAAGTTTCGCAGCCGCTGACTATGTATTGTCTACGTAGGCTAGGAAAGCTGATGATGACACGTGCTACCTGTTGGGCAGCAGCAGCAGCAGCAGTAGCAGCTTGCGCCAGCACTGGTAGGGATGCTGACAAAGACCGGACACTGGCATCATGGCCTGCATTTCAAGCCGCCCTTGAGGCACAGTGTTGACAGCCCAGGCTCACCTGCAGACTGCATCTGGCCGCCAATAGCTGCAGCCATCCTGTTGAGGGCCCCTGCAGGTGCAGCGTTGGCCGCCGGCTTGGTGCTGTTGACGCTGGCGTCCTGTGCAGCCGCCATCAAGGAGGCCAGGATGCGGCTGGTGCGCTCAGGGTCCCTGCAGACAGCAACAGCAGCCAGGTACAGTTCATGTAAGCACCCTGCCCTGTCAAACCCTGCCTTGACCATGGCGGTGATCACACTGCTGAGTGGAACCCATTATGGCTGGCACGAGTGACTGCGGGCGTAGCATTGAACTCCAAAGTGGTACCCCGGGAACCCGCAAAAGTTCAGCTCCAAGTAACACCAACCCCAACATGGGCGGATGTCATCAGGCCAACATACTGCAGCGGTTGCAAGTCAAATTCCCGGCAACAGCAACATGGTGTACCCGCACCTCTGGTACACGCCAGCAGAGTAGCCGGGTGCGTTGGTCATCATCCATGCGGGGTTGGCGGGCTCCATGCCGACGCCGGTCGGCACAGACACGTTGCGACGCTGGGCGGCACCCCGGGGCCTGCGGTCCAGGCCGAAGCTCTGCCTCGTGATGGTGATGTTGCGCAGTGCGGCCAGTGGACCCGCAGCAGGTGCGGCGGTGTTGTCCGCCGGTCCGTCGGCAGCGGAGACGGGCACGGTCGCGCCGGCCTGGACTGCGGACGGCAGGGTCTTGACCACGGCGTCGATGGCGCTGGACTCCACACCGTAGCGAGCTGCCAGCAGGGCCTCTGTCAATGTGCTGGCAATGTCCATGGAGTCCTGTAGGCAGACAGGCAAAATGATGAGCAGACAACACACCAGGTCAAGATGTTTCACCCCAAGGGGCTGCATGTCGTTGTGTGATGACCTGCAGCCAGCTGTGTATCAGACACTGTGCCGCATGAGGTGGTGATGACCACCAGTAGAAACTGGCCACTTGGTGAGCATCATGCTGCTTGGCAAGGGCACCAACATGACTACATGGCCTGCAATGCACCTGCCTGTTGCAATGAAGGTGCCAGGTTCCATGCATGCAGAAACCCTGTGTCTATACCATTGGGGCACCGCCCTGAGGGCCGCGTTCTCGGGCTAGGGATGCCAAAGATTTGGCCCTGCCTGTCATCACACAGGGACATCTCAGATGGCATCTAGGCGTCATGTGTACGGAGACTTGGCAAGGCAGCCCACCTGTGTGTCATCAGCATCGTCCTCATAGTAGTAGTAGAAGCTCTGGGTGTCATCACCCATCTCAGCAGGCACAGGGCCGTTGAATGCAGCGGCGCGTGTGAGGGACTGGTCGACCACAAACGCTGGGGTGTTGCCTGCCATGGTGGTGTTCACAAGGGGCTCCAGGGAGGAGCAGGGCACCACGCTGGTCACATTCTGTTGCAGGGTTTTGTGGTGGTGGGGAGTGTGACACAGCAGGCAAGACAACACAGAGGGGAGGGCATTGGTCATGGTTCTAGTCACTAGAGGCCTGAGGCAGTGTTGTTGGGAAAACGCTGGGTTGGGCTGTTGGCAGGTCAGGACAGTTGCCAACTCAGAGTTGCTACATTGCAGCAGCAGCCTTAGACTCGATCAGTGAGGTGATTGTAAGGTTCGTGTTTGACACCATTTTAGGATGTCTGCCAGAGTTTATGAGTTCCATGTTGTGCATCGGCATGCAGCATCAAACATCAAACAATGAGCAGTCCAGGCTGTATCAAGCAGAAAAAGTCAGCACATGCCCACTAATATGCCTCATCCCTCCCATGCCATGGCCTCTTGAAGAGGCCCCCATGTCAGCTCATACCCCCACCTGGCACTGGGCGCTGCATGCGTTGGGGTACTGCTTCCTGGTGGCAGCGTCACACACTGGGTCGTAGGTCTCCTCGCACCAGCACAGGGCCCTCCAGGTGATGCTGCCGCGTGTGTTGCTGGGTGTGATGGACAGCACACTGGCGTCAGACACAGGGGCAATCACAAGGCCGCCACCACTCATCAGGGGGGCACCGGCCATGACCTGTGCGGCCGCCTGGCTGGGGCAGCCTGTTGCATTGCTGGTGCCGGACACGGATGCTGCACATGCCTCGCCCATCACCTCCTGCGCCATGCTGCTGCCGTCTGTGGCAACGGCCTGTGGTGCTGCTGCTGGTGCGTCAGGCTTGGCAGAGATGCACTGGCTGACGACCTTGACGTCAGTTGAGCAGGAGTCAAAGCTGGAGAGCTGGCTCAAGGTGGTGTTGGTGTTTTCCAGAATCTGAACCGCAAACTCCTTCTTGCATTGCGTGAGGGTGTCAGCAATGGTGTTGAGGGAGGAGGGCATGTAGGCCTCTGAGGACAGGATCTTGCCAGACTGCACCAGGCTGGGGGTGATGGCCTTGGCCAGGCTGCACTGGCAGGCATCACAGCCAGCATAACCTGCATGGACAAAACAATCAACATGCGGCCATTTGTTGGATACGTCTTTGGCGTCTTCTGCTGCCCCATGCCTGGTCAGGCTACAGCACAGTTGTGCTCTACACTTTTGCAGCTGCACCGGTGTCCTGGAGTCAGGCAGAAGGCCCAGGACGTGTGGAATAGCTTGACAGCGACGGTCAAGCTTTAAACACACTCGCACCTGTGCAATCTCTGATGACGGCATCCCTAGCCTCTGCTGGCACACTGAGGAACAGGTCTGGACAGTCCATCGCCTGTGCAGCGCCTGCTGCTACCGCAACCAACAGCAACACGGCGCACACCGCGGTGCGCATGCCGCTCATAGGGACAGAGATTGCTTATAAAGAGTAAAACGTGATTATAGATACGCCCTGAGCTGTGCAAGCGACTGAGGGGCAGCTCGCAGACGAGCGTATCCAGCCAAGAATGCAGCGCGCGGTTGCCTGCTGTTGCAAAGGAAAACAGCGGCGCAAGGTCAACCTGCTGATTTGCTGCGACGTGAAGCTGGGAGTTTCCTTCGGTGTGAGCTTGCCCTTCCGTCGGTCAGTCCAAGACGGATTTCTTGGCGACGCGCCAGTCAAACTTTCTTGGACCAAGAGACGATCGCGATACATTTCCACACGTGCGGCCCGGCATTTGATTGGCTGCTAGCTGCATATGCAGCAATCTCATGATTTGATCACGAAAATGGCAGCCCACAGCCCAGAATTGTTGCTTGGGAACTTGTTGGACTATGCTCAACTGGAATCCATGAGACTGCTGGACACAGGCAAGGTTGTGTAGTCCTGTTGTTACATTATGTCTGTAGGAGACCACACACACCCACACACCCACACACCCACACACACACACACACACACACCAGACACGTGCTGTTGATGGTAGGACTTGGCAACAGCAGGCTGCAGCATGATATCAAGTCCATGCTTACAAACAATGTGTGCTGCAGCTGGACAGCACACTGACAGCACATTCGGGCATATGCATGTAACAAATATGGTATGTGACTTCTTGTGCGTTACATGCAGGTATGCGTCAACCACCCCCACCAGCCACGTGCACAAAATTCTGCAAGCATAGGCAGGCAGTGCACCAGTGTGCTGTGTGTGCAGCATGTGCCTGTGGAGACTCTCGGTTTCGGAAACACACACCAGCCATGTATGCAGAGACCCGGCACTAGTTTAGGGGTAAGGACGCTGTGAATGTCTCCAGAAGCTCAACATACCACACCCAAAGACCCAGCATGATCTTCAAAGAGATCAGCAGTCTCAGTGACAGGCCATGCAACTGCCATGGTTGCTTCACACTGCCCTGAATGCACACATGTGCCACACGTGCACACCTACCCAATGAAAGCCCCTGGCCCGAGCTTCGGCAAGGATGTAGAGACATCCCAAGGCCACCAGTGTCCCATTAGCTCTTCCATGCTACACAGCCATCAGCAGCCCTGCTGCACTGATACGCTCACGCAAGCGGACTCGGCTGGCACGCTGAGTGCTGGCCCCACATCACCGAGGCCACACCGACAAACCCTTGAGCAGTCAACAGGCTTTTACCCCAAGACACAAACACAGCTGTGCGTTGGAACACAAGAGGGGCCACGGGGGGCCGTGTGTGTGCGCGGGGGCAGCACAGGCATGCCCACCAATGTCTCATGTTTAGCCAAGCGGACACCAGGCATACAGGCACTGGAACTGCCGGCTTGAGGCAGGCCCCAACATTGCATTTGAGCAACATTGCATTCATAGCAAGCAACAGCCCTGAGCGCTGTCAGGGCTGCACAGCTTGCAGCGCATGCCTTACTGGCGGTGTACAAGTGATTGACATCATGATGGGCTGGCTGACTGACTGACACAGGCATGAATATGGGGGTTGGTCATGCATGCATCCTCACCAAGGGCTAGGCTTTCAGCATGCATGCACTCTACCAAGGCTGTAAGTCAAAACACATGCACAGCAGGGTGCCTCCCTACCAACGCTTAGCACTCCGGCTATGCGGACACACATGCATGGGTTTCAAGGTTGTGCCCAGTTGACTCAAAGAGGACCAGACACCCACTACAATGCACATGGCGGGTGAAGTGAAAAGCACTGCCAGGCCACGCAGCGCATAACAAATGGAGCCACCCCAAACAG
>QAXK01002561.1:0-38822 GCA_004335735.1 Chlorella sp. KRBP | reverse complement strand
AAGTACATCACCAAGCAGGTGGGCGGGCGGGGTGGTGCAGGTGTTGCAGGAGCAACGCCAAGCGCCCTCGGGCCCTTGTCAGGTGGCTGGCAGCCGTGTGCAGGCTGGGATGCAGGTCTGCAAAAGGCGCTGATTCGAGACTGAGGGAATGCCTGGCCTCCCGTGTGCACGCTCCAACTGGTGGCAGGTACTCATGTGTTGCGCCCACGCGAGGAGTGGCCCCGCCTGGGGACGCGGCCTGTGTGTTTGATGAGTTTAACACTGCTGTGCGTGCCTGCACCATGTTGCAGGTGCTCATGATGCGCCCACGCGAGGAGTGGCAGCGCGAGGTGACGCTGCGGTACCGCCAGCTGCTGCAGTTCTCAAAGGAGGACGCGCGGCTGCAGTTCCTGCGCTTCCTGCGCTCACTGCCATATGGTGAGCGGCAACAAACAGCCACCGTGCACGCACGCGGTTGGCAAGCCTCCAGTGCCTGGCAGCACTGGACGCATGCTCGGCCGGCATGCCGGAGCTGCATAGCTAGTCAGGCAAGAGGATGCTACACGAGGTGGTGCTCTCACGTGCCGTGGTGCGTGGTCGCCTGCGTGCCCGCAGGCAACGCCGTCTTCTTCTCGGTCAAGCGCATCGAGGACCCCATTGGCCTGCTGCCCGCCAAGCTCATCCTGGGCATCAACAAGCGGGGTGTGCACTTCTTCAGGCCCGTGCCAAAGGACTACCTGCACTCGGCAGAGCTCAGGGACATCATGCAGTTCGGCTCATCGTCCACGGCGGTGCGTGGGGCAAGCTTGGGTGGTGAACACAACGTGAAAGCAGCAGCGCTTACACTGGCTGTGAAGGCTCTGCTGGCCACACGCGGTCTCTGCGGACCCTGCAGGTATGGGAGGGCACTCTTGTGCCATGTGTGCTAAACCTGCGCGTCGCTCGCAGGTGTTTTTCAAGATGCGCGTGGCGGGCGTGCTGCACATCTTCCAGTTTGAGACACGGCAGGGCGAGGACATTTGCATGGCGCTGCAGACGCACATCAACGACATCATGATGAAGCGGTACTCCAAGGTCAGCTGCTCTGCGGCGCCCGCGTGCACTGCTCTGCTCTGTTTCGCTCTCCTCCCTCGCATCCCTGTGTGCGCGTGCCAGCTGCTGCCCAAGATGGCACTTGCTATGGGGCCACATCAACCGACCTCACATCGTGTGACCCGCAGGCCAAGGCTATGACCCAGGCGGCTGACGCCACCAAGCCAGGCGGCGTGTCTGACAGCGGCACCGGCGCGTCCGCAGTGGCAGGAGGCGGCGCGCCCACGGCTGGCCTGGGGCTGGCTCAGGCCAACTTTGGCCCCAAGTACGAGCAGCACCTGGCGGCGCTGCAGACCAGCCTGGACGAGGCCACGGCGCGGGCGGACGCACTGGAGAAGCAACTCAAGGAGATCACGTGAGCGCGATAGGCGTGAAGCGGTGGCGCTTGCTGTGGGACGGTCATCGTCGTCTGCGGTGCTTTGGGCCACACGCACCATTACTGCATTCTGCATGGCCAGCAGCGTGGGGCGTGCGAGAGAAGGGCGTGTGTCGGACTGTGTGTGGAGCTATGGGTGTGGTGAGGGTGGTGCTGCCTTGCTGCGTGTTTGGTGGCGCATACGTGCAGGTACCAGAAGGAGCAGCTCCAGGCCGAGTACACGGACAACCTCGAGGCGCTCAAACAGGAGGAGGAGGCCAAGAGCAAACTACAGGTAACAAGGAGCAACTGGGACAGCAGTGTGCTCACGCTTTGTGTGCTCACGCTTCTGCTTGGCAGCCAGGCGGGTGGTGCAAGGTGCAGCCCAACTTGTACGCGGAGCAGCAGTTCAGCTCCAGCGGCACTGTGCGCTGCCGTGGCTGCCTGCTGCCATACAGGGCGAGATCACGTCAGCGCGGCAGGACCTGGAGAATGCGCAGAGCGACCTGTCCCTGGCGCGCTCCGCCGCCGCCACCGCCGCCGCCGCCACCACTGCCGCCGGCGCGGCCGCGTCCACTGCCGCCGACACGGCGCGCATCTCAGAGCTGGAGGCGGCTGTGGAGGCACGGGCGAGGGAGCTGGCTGACGTGCACGCAAAGGTGGCCTCGCTGGACAACCGGCTGGGACAGCTCACAAAGGTGCGGTGCGGAGAGCAGTGCTGTATGTGCAATGGGGGAGGCTGGGGAGGGGAGCGGACTGGTAGCGCCGAATGGCTGGGTCTGGGTGGGCAAACGCGCGCTGACAGTGCTGTGGGCAAGCTACTGTGAGAGGCGATGCTGGCGAGCAGATGGTTAGGCATGTTGCTGCCGGACTGCGAATGGGGTGTGTGTGTGTGTGTGTGAGCGCAGGAGAAGGACTTGATTGAGAAGAAGATGCAGCGCCTTGAGAAGGCCAAGGAGGTTGAGACGGCCGAGCTCAAGGGCAAGCTTGATGAGGCGCACGGGGAGGTCAAGGCACAGCTGGAGGAGAAGGAGAAGAAGATCAGCGAGGTGAGCCCTTTGGGGGTGATGGTGGCCGGGGCACGCCTGATGAAGCCAACGCCAGCTTGCGGGGCCCAGGGTGCAGCTGCCCGTGGGGTAGCCCGCTGCGGTCCCCGCAACATGCATTCACTTGCAAGCTTTGCTCACCGGATGTGTCCATCGGATGGGTGTGTTGCTGGTACCGCGGCGCAGATTCTGGATGAGCTGGCGGGCGTCAACGCGCTGTACACGGAGGCCAAGGACGCGCTGGACCAGATCAAGGCGGACGAGCAGGAGCTGACGGAGCTGAGGGAGCTCAGGGCCGACGTGGAGCGCAAGGAGAAGCAGCAGGCGGAAATCATCCAGAGCCAGGTGGGGGGCACACTCTGCACCATCTTTTTGCCTCGCTGGTGGTGGTTGTGGTGCATGTCTGCGGGTGGCGGGGAGGGCAGCTGGGTGCACCTCCAACCTTTTGAGGGCGATTGAGGGCACAGTAGGCAAGGAGGGGTGTGTTCTCTGTCACTGACGTTGTGGTGTGTGGTGTGGTGTTGTGTGGTGTCGTGGTGCGTGGTGCGCACGCAGTCCAAGCGGTTGGAAGAGCTGGAGAAGCTCTTCAGGGACGAGCAGGTGGCGCGCAAGCGGGCTGTCAACGCCATGGAGGACATGAAGGTGTGAGGGCTTTGGGGTGGCATGAGGGTGGTGGGCATGCGGCAAGGTGCTTCTTGGTGCGCTGTGGACTCACTTTGCGTTGCTGATGCCTGGCCTGACATGGATCTGTTTCTGCTTGCAGGGCAAGGTCCGAGTGTACTGCCGCGTAAGGCCGCCCACGCCAGCTGAGGAGGGCCAGGTGAGGGTGGGGACGCATGGGGCAGGGGAGGTGATGGCACAGTGGGCACAGTGGGAGCATCCCAGCAAGTACATGCCGCAGCCTCACACAGTCAGTGACCGTGGTGCCATCCTGCTGCTGCCCCCGCAGGCAATAGCGCTCACTGTGCTGGACGAGCTCACCGTGGCGCACACCTCCAAGGACAGCGGGCAGCCTAAAGAGTACAGCTTTGACCAGGTGAGCTCAGCACTGGTGTGTGCACGGTGGGGTGAGTAGTGGGTGAGCAGGCATTGTCGCGTGTTTGGGCGCCTTGTGGGCGCCTCATGATGACATAGGGCCAGCACAGCCAGGAGGCCCCACAATGGGTGCACGTGTTCATGCGAGCGTATGCGTTGCCGCCTGTGCAGGTGTTGCATCCCAGCAGCAGTCAGGAACAGGCGTTTGACGACGTGCGCCAGCTGGTGCAGTCGGCGCTAGACGGCTTCAACACGAGCGTGGTGGCCTTTGGGCCGACGGGCAGCGGCAAGTCGCACACCATGTTTGGCACCAGCACGGCGCCTGGCCTCACACCGCGCGCAATCAACGAGCTCTTCCGGGTGCGTGGCCCAGGGACTGCTGTAAGCTTGTGCTGTGTGTGTGTGGAGCTGATTGATGGCTGTCGTGCCTGGCGTGAGCAAGGCTGGTCGCGGTGTGGAGGGTTTTTGCATTTGTTTTGGTGCCTTGAGCGCGGATCATGTGTCCCGCAGCTCAAAGCAGCTGACGAGCAAGCACGTGACAATGTGTTTGGTTGCGGTTTGCTGTGGTCGCAGATCATCCAGCGTGACTCTGGCAAGTTTGGCTTCACCGTGTCCTTCTACATGCTAGACCTACACCAGGTGAGGCAAGAGCTGCTGGTTGAAGTAGTGTTGGTTGAAGCAGTGCCCACACCCTCAAAGACTAGCAGACACTCACGTGCGGCATGAATTCACATTGACTAGTGGCTAACGGTTCAACGTTGCTGCATGTTGCGGGTGCCATCCATCCATCATGCCGGTGTGCAGGAGTCGTTGGTAGACTTGTTGGCTGCCAAGGGCAAGGAGGCTCAGCTCAACGTCAAGAAGGATCCAAAGGGCATGGTCTTTGTCACGGGGGCCACCTTGGTGCAGGTAGGTCCCTGGTGGTGGACGCGCGCTTGCTAGGCATGGCTGACGCTGGCCCCACCAGCGTCATCCTCCCTGACACTGTGGCTGCCCTGCCGTGCACCACTGACCTCCCTTGTGTACGCAGGTCAGCAGCGCCAAGGACATGCAGGCAGCGCTAGAGGCGGGCCTGCAGCGGCGCGCGCAGCTAGGCCGCGACGCGTCCCGCTCGCACCTGCTGGTCACGGCGCTGCTCGAGACCACCAACCTGCAGACGCAGAACGCCTCGCGCGGCAAGCTGTCGCTCGTGGAGCTGGCGGGCAGCGAGTTGCAGGGGCAGGACGCGTCCTTGACAGCGCTGGGGCAGGTGGTGGGGGCACTGTCGGCGGACCAGGTGTCCATCCCCTACCGGGGGCACGTGCTCACGCGGCTGCTCAGCGACGCGCTCGGCGGCAACTGCAAGACGCTGCTGTACGTGACGCTGAGCCCCACGGAGGCGGCGCTGGCTCAGACGGAGAGCACGCTGCAGTACGCGTTGCGAGTGCGCTCCATCAAGGTGTGTGTGGACGCGGCCCAGGGGGGTAGTGTGCTGGGTGGGCACCTGGTTGCCTGTTTGGCAGCGCTGCATGATGCCACATATGCCACATGCATGCGTGTGTGCACAGAACGAGACGAGCAAGAACGAGAGCAACAAGGAGGTCCAGCGACTCAAGAAGCAGGTGGACCACTGGAAGGACCAGGCTGGCCTGCCCAGTGATGTGCGCGAGCTGGTTGACCTGGTGGACATCCTGGACCGGCGGCAGGGCGACGAGACCACGGTGCAGGGACCCGAGTGACACACACGGATCAGTGCACGGCGCATGGACTTCTTGACACTGACCGTGATGGCCACGTGCTAGGACTGAACACGGTGACTGGCAACGTTGGACGCTCCTAAGGACCTAGCGGCGACGTACGATGAGCGGTGACACGAGCGGCGCTGTTTGTGAATGGCTGCACACGAACTGCAGGGCGTATGCGTGCCCCCACCTGTTGTGATCTCCCCTTCTCCGGCCACTCTGCTCTGTTGTGCGTCCTGAGTGCCTCGGATCGAGGGTGCAAAAGCTGTCGAGGGCAGAATTCGATTCGAACTCCCATGCTGTCCCCTGCTGCGCATGGCGAAGCGCACAAACGGCGCACAGCATCCAGTGGTAGCGCTCGCAAGGGAGGAGGAGCTGAGCTGAGCAGCACCAGTGGATCGAGCTTGAGCCGGAGCCATGGCGAAGGCTCCCCTGCGCCTGCTGCCTCTGGTGGCGCTGCTGGTGGCAGCGGCGGCCCAGCAGTATGGCGAGTATGATTACGGCTATGGCTACGACTTTTACAACAACGAGGACGACTGTGAGTCCACCTTCTGCTTCGCGCTGGGTGGCCCGGAGCAACAGCACCTCGCCCCAGCCCCAGGAGCGCGCGCGGGGCCACGCACTAGCCAGGCGGTGCAGCAGCAGCTCCTGCGTCTCGCTGGAGCGCTGGTGGGGGTGCTGTGGGACGAGCCGCTCCTCCTCGACTCGAGGCGCTAGCAGCAACAGCCCGTGAGCGCGCCGCGAGCCTGTGGGGCCTGCACGCGTGCCACGCACGCATACGCTCGCAGTCGGGGACGACATCGGAGGTGGCGCCAAGGGCGGCTCGTCCTCCTCGTCGAGCAGCTCCTCGTCCTCGAGCGGGGGAGGCAAGGGCGACGACTTCTATTACGACGAGTATGGGTACTACGGCGACGAGGACGAGCAGTACTACGAGTACTATGGCTACTACGCCGACGACTTCGCGGGCTACGAGGACTATTACTCGGTGCGGAGCGGTCGGGATCTCTGGCCAGGTGCCCGGCACCTCTCGCAGTGTGTGAGGCGCCCAGGGCAGGCGACGCACAAGCAGAAGGCGTGCATGGTGCCTCGTGGTGCGCCATCGCAGGACGACTACGACTTTTTCGAGGAGTGCTCCGTGGACGCGTCCGGCAAGCCAGTGCTCTCCAACAGCACGGCCAGCTGCGACGTCAAGATCAACGGCGTTGACAAGCATGTGCGTGTGCTATGTGTGTTGGTGGGGGATGGCGGCGGGGTGGGGGCGCGCGAGGGACAGCTCCGCGCACCCGCACGCAGGTGCAGGAGCACGACGGTGCGTCAATGCTGCATCACCGTGCGCAGGCTGACAAGCTGACGGGCGGCCTGGACGGCGTGTACAAGCTGAGCTCGTGCTACAACGGCAAGGCCATGTACAAGCGGGTGGACAGCCCGGCGGGCGAGAACCGCGTGCTGTGGTACTCGTCCACCTTTGGCGACTGGGATGTCAGCAAGGGCAGCGACCCCAACGAGGCAGAGATCCTGCTGTACGGCGGGGAGATGGAGCACGCCTCGGTGCCCCTCTTCGTCAGCAGCTGGTGAGCCGGGCGCAGTCTCAAGTGGGACTGGGAGGGGATGGTGGGGGCTTGCTGAAGGGCCTCGCACACAGGGCCAGGCTGGCATGCAGTAGGCGCACCATTAGTAACGCGCACCGTCCCGCGTTGCTCTCAATTACCTGCAGGCACCTGGGCGCGGACCTCAAGTCAAGCAGCAACCTGGGCGAGGCCGAGTACCTGCCCATCAACATCAAGGTGGAGTGCGCCGACGGGAAGAAGTACGACAAGGAGACGTACAACACCAAGAGCCAGCAGACGCAGCGCGTGGGGCCCGCGCTCACGGACGACGAGATGGAGGCCAAGTACCGGTACATTTACGACAAGTACGCGCGCGCCGACCCCAGCCCCACCATCAACTTCACCTTTGTGGTGCTGCTGGTCATGACGGGCCTCACCATCGTGCTGGCCATCCCCTACTTTTTGCTGCGCAAGAAGGGCGGCAAGGGAGGCACCTCGCTGGCCACCAGCTTTGCGCAGATGCTGCAGCAGAGCAAGAAGAAGAGCAGCGGGCACATCAACTGATCTGGCGGTGCGTGCTCTGCGTGTACATTTGCTTTGCGTGCCATCCTCTCGGCACTGCAGCACAGCACCCATTTCAATCTTCGCACTCTGATGGGGCGTGCGCTGTGCTTGCGCTGTATGCAACTTGATGCTGGCGCACGTCCAATAGCTGGGAGCAACGTGACCCCGTCTCGCGCGCGAGTGATGCGACAGCTGTCTGGTGGTTTGAAGCTGCTTAGCGTGCTGAGCTCCTTGGCGCACACGCGCAAACCGAGAGTCTGCCGGCTCACGCACAGCAAGCGGGTGCCGCACACCTCGCACCCCCAACACAGCGATGCACACCGCGGCCGCTGCTCCAGCCGCGCGCAGCCTGCGGCACGATGCCTTCGCCGCCGCCTGCTTGGCTCGCCGCAGTGCGCCCCTCGCCCCCGCAGTGCGCCCATCCCGCGTCACGCCACTCGCCACTCCACTGCCCAGGCCTCGCGCGCGCGTCGTCGTCGCGGCGGAGAACGGGTGCGAGCCGCCGCAGGAGTCGCACCTTGCGCATCGCTCGCCGCCGAAGCCGAACGTTCGTCTCCCACACTCGCGTGCACGCAGGGGCTTCGTGAAGCGCTTCCCTTCACCTGACGGCGAGCCAGACGTGGCCATCATGGTGTGTATGCCCGGCGACATCGAGTCCCACACGGACGTGGTGTGCACGACCATCCCGATGGCCACTGCGGCTCTGGAAGCGGCAGGCATGATGCAGCTGCTGCACTTCTCCTCCCGTTCCACCTCAAAGGGCAAGCAGGTTCCGGTGGCTGTCCTGCACGTTGCCGAAGGGGAGGAGCCGCCCGACTGCGCCTCTCCATCGCGGCCAAGGCACCCGGCAAGGCCTGGCGCGACATTGGCGTGTTCGTGGAGAGGGCGGCGTTGCTGGAGGCCCCGGCGGCGTATGTGGCGCTCGAGCTGTACTCAATTGGGTGCGAGCCGCCGGGCAGCTCGCGCTGGCGCACGCTCGTCGGCGGGTGCGGAGACCCAAGCGCCGTGGACCCAGACATGACGGAGTGGGGGAAGGCGGCGGCACTGCGCGCCCACACCGCAGCGGACCTGGAGCGGTGCCTGGTGCACGGCTGCCTGAGGCTGAGGGCCTGGCTGCCCAGCCGCAAGGTTCGCATGACCCTGGTGCGGCGCGCCAGCGGCACCAAGTGAGGGGTTGGGTTGGGGAGGGGAGGGGGAGGGGAGCGGGAAGGGAGGAGGGAGGGAGGGAGGGAGGGAGGGACGGGGGCCATTGGGAAAGGGAGGGTGCCCCTGGGTGACAGCGCGGGAGGCAACCTGGCCAAGGCGGGAGGCGAGTTGGTGTGGCGCGGCGGCGGTTGTGTACTGAGCGGCGTGACTGACGCGGCGGCGTTGACGTGGTGGCGAAGTGCTTGTTGACCTGGTGCGTGCGGCAAGCGTGCCGTGTTGCCCGCGCTGCTCTCACCGGGACCAGCATGTACAACGAACTCGCCGCGGCAGTGGCGTGCTCCGTGGCATGCTGCACAACACCCACCTTTGGGCCACGGAACCTGAGCAGGCAAGCTTCCTAGTCTGGTCAGCTCGCAGCTGCGATGTCCCTGCGCCTGGCGTTCTCGGGTGCCGCTTCTGCAGCAGACAACTGTAGGAACGGTCGTGCCTTGCCGGGCGGCGGCAGGCCATCACTTAAGCCGCAACGCAGCGCGCATCACTCACGACAAGGCACGCACGCACACACTCGCTGCACTGCGCGCGCAGCTTGATCAGCGATCGACTAACTTGAGGTGCGCGCGAGTGGCGTGCGAGCGCGCACAGCGCAGAGTTCAGCTGAGTGGCGAGTGGCCGCGCGATGAACGGCCAATGCAGCTCCTTCGATGGCAATGCGGGGCGCGCGCGCGCGCTTCGAGTTCCAGATGCAGGACCACGACCAGATTGGTGTGCGGCGTGATCGTGCCTGCAGGCTTGGCATCCATTGCCATCCAGGCTCCATCAGCAATGAGCCTCCATCGTGGCGGCGCACTGCTGCTGCTCCTGGGCGCGGTGATGCTCCTGAGCATGCCATGGCGGGCGGCCGCGCAGGACTCCGAGTCCATCCCGGACTGCGCAGCACTGGGCAACTGCACGTGCGTACATTTGCTGTGGCAGCTTGCTGCGTGCAACTTGCAGCGCTCCGGGCATTCACACCTTTATCCTCCACGTCCACATGCATCCTCTCGCAGGACGCCCGGCGACCCAGGCTACCGCGTGGCCATCGACACGCTCGACTTCTTCACCGTCATCAACCCCTCGGGGCTCATTGCCAACGCCGTGTTCAACGCCACCGACATCTCCCTGTGCGACGTCAAGGCAAACGCAGTGGTGGTCAAGGTGAGCGAAGGTTGCGTGTGCAGCTTGCATCATAGTGCGGCCAGCCACAGCGCCAGGCAGCTGTGCACCTGGACGCATGCATGACTTGACGACCCACTTTGACGACGCTGCCAATGACATCTCGAGCCTGCCGTCCCACAGGGCCGTGACATCTCAAGCCTCACCACCAAGACGGGCGGCATCCTGCAGGCCCTGTCGTTCACGGCCTGCACCAACATCAACGCAGACCCCGACGTCAACTACATGGTTGGCACACTGAGCTCACTAGCGCCGGTGAGCACGCGTGCATACAGTGTGACGGTGGGCGCACTTCGGGCCATCGTGCTGCTGCCATGAACGCACCCCTGCCACCATGCCTTCTGGTGGTATGCCAATCATGCCCTCGCACACTGCTGCTCCTCTTGCAGAACGTGGGCATTAACGAGGCGGCGCTCAACACCCTGTCCAAGCAGTTCCCCGTCAAGCTGTTTGGAGTGTGCATGGTGGTGCAGCCCTGCCTGAACGACTACCTCTTTGGCTTCAAGGTGAGCTCATGTACACGGGCTTGCTCCCGCACCTGCACCCGCACCCGCACCTGGCCTACATGTCGTCCTGACGCATCCCCGGCAACGTGGGCTCGCGCTGCTTGCGTGCTGCAGGGCTTTAGCCTTCGCTTCCCAGTCACCATCCCACCCCTGCCGCCGGCCGTGGGCGAAGCCAGCCTCAACGCAATCTCCGTTTCCCAATCGGTCAGTGTTGCCACTGCCATTAGTAGCACCACAGCACCACACGCTGTGTGCCTGTGCCACTTGCATATCGGGGCATGCCCCTCAACCCAGGCTCACCCTTGTGTGCTGGCGACTCCACACATGATGACGAGCGCAGGGCAGTGGTGCACGCATCAACAGCCGCCTCTACTCTCTGCCCCTGTGGAAGTTCACCGATCCCACCGACTTCACCACGCTGGGCCCTGACATTGTGGGCAACCTGCTCATCGACGGTGAGGGGCAGCACGCCTGCTGCTTTGGTCTGCTTTGCCACCATGTCAGCAAGCTACACAGGCTGCCTGGCACATACAGTAGCACACGGTGGCGTTCCTCCAGGCAGCCGCACCAACCCAACCTCCTCACCACGCCATCCGTCACCATCACATGCCCCTGCAGCCTCAATGACGCTCAACTGGGGGTACCTGCCGGTCAAGCCAGTGGCCAACAAGAAGCTCTTCAACGTCTCCATCGGCGTCAGGGGGCAGGTGCGTGTGTGCCCACAGCTGCAAGCAGCCTGCACAGCGCCGACCAGCGCAATGATCCAATGGCCACAGCCCGCCGCACGCCCGCCAGCAGGCCTCACGCGTCATGCACGTATCGCCCTGCCGTACAACGTGCAGGTCAAGATGCTGGTCAAGTACAGCAACCCCGTACGCTTTGCGCTGCAGACGGCAGTCGCGCCCGTGGTGTGTGCGCCCCTATGCTGTGGCAACCATGGTTGTCCACGAGGCTCCCCCATTCAGCAGAGCGCCCTGAGCCTGATTGCCTTACTCACCCGCACCCACCACTGCCTGTCTGCAGATCAACCTTGGCCCGTTCCCCATCGACCTCAAGGTGCTGGGTCTGCCCACGGCCAACTTCCTCTTCTACACAGAGCACTACAACGAGAACAACTGGAACGTGTACGCGGGCGTGCAGGCAATCATGAACGTTTCGGTGAGCAAGGCGCGCTGCTGCAGGCTTGGACGGCTTGGATGTGACCTTTGGGAGTCTGATTGCCAGAGGTGGCTGCACTGGATTTGGAGCAACTGATGCTTTGCCAGCCAGCAGGTACTCCACCCTGTCCTGCTGCCCACTCCCCTGCCCTACCCCGCACGCAGTCCCTGACCAACACGCTGCCCGGTGACATGGGCCGGGTGCTGTCGGCCATCGTCAGCGTGGTGGTGCCCTCCACACAGCTCGTGCTCAACGTGCGTCTTGATACGGTTGATACGTGGACAGCAGACCAGCCTCCTTCAGCGCAAACCTGGCCTGTGCTGCCGCGCACAGCACCGTTGCATCACCCAACACCTGCTGTGTGTTGGGTGCGTTGCTGTGTGCACGCGTGCAGATCCACGCCAACCAGGACGGCGGCGGCGTGCGTTTGTACTTCCAACAGGACGCGGGCATCACCGGCGCCTTCGCGGTGAGCGGCGCCGGGTGCATATCAAGGTGCTCCGCAAATGCCATGGCAAGGCAACAAGGAGGCCGTGTTCATCAGCTGTGGTGATGACTCACATGTTCCGCGCACGTTGTCATGTGTGGCTCCCTGGCCTTGCAGGACATCCTGAGGCAGATTGGCGTCGACATTCCGGACTTCAAGGCCGGCCTTGGCCTCCGCCTGTCCGTCTCCAAGACGGGCAAGGTGTTTGGCTACGTCAACATCGGCGGACGGGACTGGGGCACGAACTTTTGCAGGCGCAACGCTGACTGCGACGACGGATCCGTCTGCACCCTGGGCATCTGCTCCATCCAATGTGAGTGAGCAGCATAGACATCAAGGATGGGTGGTGCCTCCTGGGAGCTCTATGACCTCTGCTGGCCTTGCATGGCGGTCACAGCAAAGGTGCTCGGCGCACCATTTTACGCGCTGGAGCCATCGCGCTTGGCCTTTCCCCCACACATGGAAGAACTGAGTTGTGTGCCCCTGCTTCCTATCGTGCCCCTATCTCTCTTGCCACAGACGGCTGTGCCAGGAGCTACCAGCAGACGCCCTTTTCAGTCCTCAGTGTCGGCGAGTGCCCTTCTGGGACCTACAAGAACGGACTGCTCTGCTACACCAGCTGCCCTGCGGACCGGCCCTTCACGCCCACGGCGGCGGACGTATACTGTGAGTAGTGGGACCGGATGGAGTCAAGCAAGGCAACGATCGGGACGGTGGCACCAGCAGTGCAGCCTTACAGACACGGCAGCCGCCCCGTTTGCAAGCGCACACACACACACGGCTGGTGACTGAGCATGTGGGTGCACTAACCTCATGCCCTGCTTGTTTGCCTCGCAGGCTACGAGAACTGCGGGTGTGCCACCACGTTTGGCGAGGCGTCGCTCTGCTCTGGCCCCTGCAAGGTGTTTGGCAAGACCATCGCCAAGTGCGGCTGCAACATCCGCAAGCGCAAGGTGTACACCAAGTGAGTGTGGCAAGCTGTGGCCACCTCGCGCAGGCAGTGCTGCTGCCGCTCTTGCGCAGAACTGCCCTCAACCTTCCCTAACCTTAACCCTAGCCATTTCACCTTTTTTTTCTGTCCGCGCAGGCCCAACTCAGCTGGCGTGTCCCAGCGGTGTCCAGGGGACAAGCCGTTCCGCTTCTTGGACTTCTGCTACAGGTCCTGCCCTGAGGTGAGTGGCCACCACCTCGCCCATGCCCGTCTGCCGGCGCGGCTGTCAGCATGCGGCCCTCAGCACGCACCCGCATGATATCAACCTGGCCCCGCCTCGCCTTCCTGGTGCTGTGCAGGGCTTCCGGAACGTGGACGGCGGCTGCGTGCGCACCAGCTGCCCCCCGGAGTTCCCCGTGCAGTGCGGAGGCACCGGCATTGCCTCGTGGTGCGTCAAGGCTGGCAGCAAACTGGGCTGCGCACAGCCCTCGTCCGCCTTTGCCGTCTGCCCCGCGTAATCACTGTCGGTCTGAGTATTGCCTGTATGATCTCATCATCCTGGTAGAGTAGAGGCATGCTCCAGGCGAGCCACCCTCCGTAACCGCGTGCCCTGCGCCCCAATCATTTTCATTCAGGCTGAGCACTGCTGTTAGCTACCTACTTGTTTGGCCTTTTGATGCTGTTGCCAGCTTGTACGAATACGCACGATTCTTTCGATTAGCCCGATCTGCAGCAACTCTTGGCTTGCCTTCGGGCCACATTCTTTTGCACCTGGCTTGCGTTTGGACGGACGTCACTGGGCCAGGCCTGACTGATACCTGCCACTGCGCGCTGGAACACAATCAAACGCAAGTGCGGGCCTGGCTGCGTGCGTGCTGCAAGCGCGCTGCACCCCCGAGGAAAGAATAGGCATTGCACTGGAGCGCTCAGCCCAGGCGCTGCACACGTGAGAGGCGGTCAGCGGTCAATCCAACAAGCGACATTTCCCCTCAAAGCGGGATGCGCAAACAGGGTCAGCAAGCAAGGCCGTGCCTGTTGTGCGCCTCCTCCTCCCTCGTGATCATGAAGGCAGAACGCACCAAGCAGGCGTCCAACACAAAACAGGCAACGGTGAGTCTGTAGGGAATCAGTTGGGTCTGTTTTGGTCTTGCGCTCGTCAAGCCCTAGCCTCATCTCTCATGACCCCCGCGCACGCACACCGTTGTCCTGGTAGAAGCATACGTAAACACCAGCGTTGGCGCAGCAGGCAGGGCGAGTTCGCCACATGCCACACCGCTCCCAAGCCCTCATCTCTCCCCCCGAAATCAATGCCCAAAGCTGGGCCAACGCGAGCCCACACCACACCACCACATGCCGCAGCAGCGCCCGCCCGCCTCACCACCCGCCCCTTGGCATGCACGCAGCACAGACACCCACGCACCCACAGCAGCTGGGCACCCCCCTCTTCACTGCTGCTGGCCCCGGTGCTGCTGCATGCCCTGCTGGTGCTGCATCATCTGCATCGCCTGCATGCCCTGTGCCCCCATGGGCGCAAACGCCATGCCGCCCCCAGGCTGCGCAAACATCATCACCTGCTGCGGCGCACCCGCGCCCCCACCGCTGTGCTGGGGCAGCACATACTGCACCTGGGCCGCCCCACCCGCACTGCCGCCACCGCCCTGGCCACCCGCCTGCTGAGCCGCCATGAATTGCAGCTGCTGCTGGCGCTGCTGCTGCGAGATCTGCTGCTGTGAGATGCCCTGCTGCTGCATGAACTGCAGCGCTGCCATCTGCTGCTGCTGCTGCTGCTGGGGGTCCTGCGCCATCTGCTGCAGGGGTGCAAACTGCATCTGCGCCGGCTGCATGAACATGGGTGCGCCCTGGGAGCCGCCAGGCGGCATGAAGACGTGCTGCGCCATCATGTGCTGCCCCCCCTGGCCCGCAAACATGCCCGGCATCATCAGCGCCGCGTTCTGGTCTGGCGACTGCAGCAGCTGGGGCATGCCGTTGCCAGCCGCCCCGCCCTGGCTCCCCTGCGACTGCCTCGGCTTGACGCCGCCACCAGCGCTAGCACCGCTGCTCATCATCTGCCGCTGGTGTTGCTGCTGCATCATGAGGGCGTGGTGCTGCTGCTGGTGCGTCATACCTCCCATGTCTCCACCACCCCCGCCCCCAGGACCCATCCCCATCACCTGGTACTGCACGCCCTGCTGCTGCTGGTGCTGCTGTGCCGCCGCCGCGGCCTGCGCCGCCTGCCGCTGCAGCTGGTGCTGCTGTAGCTGCAGCAGCCGCGCCTGGCCCGTCAGGCCCCCTCCTCCTCCTCCTCCTCCTCCTCCACCTGCTCCCCCTCCTCCTCCACCTGCTCCTCCTCCTCCGCCGCCGTGCTGCTGCCGTGGCTGCTGCGGCTCCTGCGGCGCGCGGTACTGGTGTTGCTGCGCAGGCTGCTGGTGTTGCTGCTGCTGGTGTTGCTGCTGCTGCTGCTGGGCGGCTTGCACGTCGTAGAGGCGGTTGAAGAGTGCTTGCGCCGCCAGGCCCATGTTGTAGTAGTCGTCTCCCTCCTCGTTGTACGTGAAGCAGTTGGACCACACCAGAGCCACGTCCGACAGGAACTGAAGGGCAGCGCAGGTAAGGGACACGCACCGGAGCACGCGTCAGGTGAGGGACGTGCATCTGTGTGGCTTGGAACCATGACGATCGCGCCAAGACTACAGACAGTGACAGCCGCCCCGCCTGTTCCGTCCTACCCCAAGTGGTCCTTCCGTCCCTGCTGCCTCACCCCTGCTGCCGTAACCCTGACGGCGTGATACTGTAGTGGGAGGCCCCCCACTGGGAGCCCCCCCTAAGAGCCTGCTCTGCCCTGTCCAGGCCCTATCCTGCCTTCCTCCCTCCTGCCCCACCCCCACCCCCACCCGCCCAGGCGCACCTCCTGCTCCGAGTTGTACTTGCGCCGCCTCAGCTTGTCGTTCACCGTCCCCAGGTCCATGGGCTGCTTGATCAGCTCGGCGTACCCAGGTGCGTCCGCTGGCTTGACCGGGCGCGCAAACGGCCACCCACACTCGGGGTCAGACATAACCACCTTGACCACCTCTTGCGCCCGCTTGCTCCACTCCACCGCACTGTGAAGCGCAGCCGACACGCTTGCCAGCGCGCTGCGTCCGCCCCCGCCCCCGCCTCCCCCGCCGCCGCCGTCGCCGTAGCGGCTGGTTTGCACCTTACGGCCGGACGCCGTAGTGCCGCCCACGTTCACGAGCCCGCCGCCACCACCGCCGCCGCCACCACCCGCACCCATGGAGTTGCCGCCGCCGCCGCCGCCGCCAATCGCACCGCTGCTCTTGTGCTTGCTGGGGCCGGAAGCAGGCCCCGACGCGCCGCCGCTCGCGTCGACGGCGGCGATGACCGAGGCCGGGGTGGCGATGAGCAGCTCCTCGGGCTTTGCCTGAGGCATGCGGGAGGGTAGGCCGTGCTGCCGGGCGTACGCGTTGAAGGCCTTGCGCGCCTCACTGGCCGCCTGCACGATGGGCGAGCCCGCCTCGTTGTAGGCCTTGCAGTTGGACCAGACCAGGGAAATGTCCGAGAGGAAGCGGACGAGGCCCGAGGGGGAGGGCGAGTAGCCGCCGCGGCTGACGGCGGCGGCGGGCGTGGAGGAGGAGAGGGTGATGCTAAGGCGGTCGAGGATGGTGCCGAGGTCCATGGGCTCTGACACCACCTCGAGGTAGTCGTCTACCTGCAAAAGCGGGAACAGTCATGGAGTGCAGCAGGGATGAGACACGTTCCGTGACTGCAGCACCAGCGCAGCAACGTGTCGACGGCTTGACACTGTGGGCGTTGCTAGGTGCAGACTGGTCTCATCCTCGCCACGATTGCACCCACCCTCCCGCCACCACCACCACCACATGCACCGGCTGCAGCACCATGACACCTGTCGCGAACGCCATGCAATTATGATGATGATGACGATGCCACGCACCTCCTTGAGATCCACCGGCTGCCTGAAGGGCTCGGCGCACTCCTCCCGCATCAACGCCTTGAGCACAATCTTGGCCCGGGGCGCCCAGTTCTCCGCCGCCGCCGCCGCGTCCTCCAGCGCAGGCCCATTGGCCGCCACTCCGTCATCGTCCACGCCGCCATCACCTCCAGGCGACGCCAGGCCAGCCCCACCTGGCCCGCTCAGACGGTGCTTGAGCCCCGCTGCCCCACCAGCACCAGCACCACCACCACCGCCGCCAGGGCGCCACCCCCCGAGCTGTTGATTCTGCGCCTGCTCCTGCTGCTGCAGCGCCACCGCCTGCTGCACCATCTGCATCACCTGAGGTGGGAGCCGGTTGGCCTTGGCGGCGGCCAGCAGCGTGCGGGCCTCGATGCCGGCCTGGGCCCAGAAGAACTTGAACTTGGCGGAGGCTTGGTAGGCCTGACGGGCGATGGAGGAGTTGGACTTGTTGAAGTGGTGGCAGTTGCTCCAGACGAGCTCCACGTCGGCGACCACCTGCGTGCGAGCGTGCAGTGGTGGTGAGGGTGAGGGCGTGTGCAGGAGAGACGTGCGGCCATGCAAAAACATGTGCCCGAGTAGCAGCAGCTTTCCGAGGTGGTGATTAGGCCGCGCGCTACTCCCGTCGCCACCACCTGCCCGCACCTCTTCGGGGGTGTTGTAGTGCGTGCCCTGCACCAGGCGCGTGCGGATGGTTCCCAGGTCCATGGGCGTCTCAATGGTGTCGTAATAGTCGGGCACCTGCACACACATATGTACCCAGCCACAGCGCAGTGTGCAGCCGCACCCCATTGCTTCCAGTTACGGTGATGATGGCAATGCCCAGGCAGGCGTGACGAGCAAGAGTCAGGCCCACAGGACGCAACTACACCAGGCAATCAGCCATCAATCAATCAATGCGTGCACTCACGTCCTCGGGCACTGGCTCGGTGAACTCTGACGCGCAGGGCAGGCTCATGAGCTGCGACATGACGCCGCGCGCCGCCTTGAGCCAGTCGTAGCCGCCCACCAGCGCCGCCGACGCAATGTCGGCAGTCAGCCGCACCTGTGCCACATCACAGCAAGACACAAGGCAAGCAGGCAACGTCAGGTGAGGCGGGGAAATAGACCGTGCAGCAGGCTGGCCATGACAGTGGCAAAAGCAGCCCACGCACCATGTGCGCCACGCGGCGGAGGTGCGCGTCGGGCGCCGTGCTCTCATCAAACATGTCAATCTGCTTGCGGCCTGCAGCACACGAGGGCAGAGCAGCCATGCAACAGCAAGCACGGTCTTCCAGTCGCATAGCGTACATTCACGTGCAGCGGTAGCGTCAGTGCCGCCAAGGACAACGTCTGCAGAACAGCTAACACACTGGTATGCGGCTGCGGCATGGACAGGTGCACAGGTGGGCGCAAAAGAGCGCGCACCGTCCTTGCCGCTCTTGCCGCCCTGCTTGGCTGTGGCCGCCGCCACCGCCGTCGCCTCCGCCACCAGCTTCTCAGCACGCTGCACGCACGCACGGGCAACCATTGTCACTCCATCGCGCCTGGCCCCATCCCTCCCTTGCAGTTGCACACACTGCAGATGGCTGGCAGAAGGTACCTGCTTGCATGACGGCCCCTGCGCGCGCGTACCTGTTTCTGCAGCTGCTTGCGCTGCTGCTTCTCCTCCTCCACGTGCACGCGGCAGTCGTGGCAGTACCACTTGTCCATCCGCTCCACCTGCACCACAGCGCACCATCACCACCACAACAACCATATGCACACAGTGACGATCTCGTGCTCTTGCTGCATGCTGATCAATACTACCCATGCCAAGCGCAATCTAGGCGACGGCCGATGCAACAAAAACAACAACAACAACACTGACGACGACGTTCCGCTCGGCACATCAGCGCCATGGAGCGCCACGCAGCAGGAACCTTCCCGAGCCTGGCCAGACGCTCCCGCTATCAGTTGCACAGCGTGTGGGCCACACAGAAGCCAGCCCTCCTCTCCTCTCACCTGTGCCTTGGTGACGCCCACGCACGCAAAGTGGAACCAGTTGTCGCAGCGGTCGCACGCCACCATCTCTGAGGCCTGGTCGTCCGTGTACACCCTCTGCGCACCGCAACGTACATATGACCGCGCAACAGCACAAATACTGCTTTCCCACAGCCCTGCTCAAGGTGACGTTTCCACCACATGCACCTGCTCAACAGCGCCCTCAACACACGCAAGCTGCCTGCCCAGCAGCTGCTGCAGTACCAGGGTCTGCAGCCGCGCTCACCTTGCAGATGCAGTACACCTGCCCGTCCTCCTCCTCCCCGCCAGTGTAGCCCTCCTCGCCCTCGGTGCCCATGTCCGTGTCACCGTCGTAATCGCCGTCCTGCACACACCACACACTCAAGAGCACCGACCGCTCTCATTCCAGTGTGCGCCTGGCACCTTCTTGTGCAACAGCTGCAGGTGCTGGTGCGGATCAGCAGTGAAGGCAAGCACAAATGCGCACATAGATCCTAGAACGTGCTCGCAGCAAGTAACGGACTCACATGGTGCCTGCCGGAGCCCTTGTGCCTGGTTGCCGCTGCCTGCTGCTGCCTGGCCTGCTGCCGCGCCTGCTTGAGCGCTGCCTGCTGCTGCTGCTTGAGCAGGCGGGCCTGGCGCGCCTCCTCAGCTGCGGCCTCCTCCGCCTGCACACACAGGCAGGCGAGTGCACTCTTACTGGTGACTTGCATTTGCACCTGCTGCCACATCTGCAGCCACCACTCAGCAGCAGCTGCTGCCCTCGTGTGTGTGTGCGCTTGCAAACGCGTGTGGCTGTTCAGCTGGTAAGGAAGTTTCTGCAGGCACGTCTTAGTTCAGGAGCGTGGCTCACCCGTTGCTGCTCCCTGAACTCTGCCTCAATGGCCGGCAACGGCAGCCCGTCGGCGCCCAGGCGGATGACGGCGGTGGCGCGCCCCCGGTCGTGGTGCAGCGCCGCCGCGGCCTGGGCCAGGGCTGAGGGCCGGCCTGGCTTGCGCTTGTCAGCCACACTGCCCTGCCGGCGTGTGCGCGACCCGGCAGCACACACCCTGCACGTAAACAGTACAGTATGCACACACGCCACCATGAGCAACTGTCATCAGGCTGCCCAGAAGTGCTAGAACAGGTCAACACAGCCTGCTGGAGAGATACACTGGTCATGCTGTACGTGCACGTGGTCAGCCCGTGCTGCTGCCCCCAGACCACTGGCCATCCAGCGCCTTGCCCGCCCCCCCCACACACACCACTCACTTGCAGTGCCACGGCGTCTCGGTGGCCACGTGCGCGTCAGCGATGGCCTGCGTGACACCCTCGCATGCGCCGTGGTGCCAGCGCTTGCATGAGTCGCACAGCACCCACAACGCATCCCGCTCGGCGTCCTCCCCGTAGTCGGCGCCGCACACGGCGCACGTGGCCTCCTCCTCGGTGGTGGGGGCCGCTGCCGCACCAGACGCCTCCTCGCCCTCCTCACCGTCTGCACGGGGTGGTGGCAAGGTGCAGACGGGACGAGCACGCAGACAACAGCGTCATTGCACGAGAGGGGCTTGCATGGCACGCCATGCCCATACAGCAAACGTACAAACTGCCAAACTGCCAACCCGCCAATCACTGTGCTCAGTCTCCACCAGGCTCCCCGCTTCCCACTAAAACTAGCAAGGCGCTGCTGTTGCGGCTACTGAGTACCTGCTGGGATCAGTGCCCAGGTGCGTGCAACATCCAGCAGGCTGGCCATCAGGCTCACCTTTGGACCTGCCGCCGTCCCTGGCGGACTTGACCTCCGCCGCCGCGTCCTCGTTGCGCATGCGCTCCTCGTACGCGCGCACCATCCACACAGGCAGCCTGCACATCCAGTGCAGTGGGCGTTGCACACGCTGCGCTGTGCACGCCCAGTAGCCACATCGCAGGCTGTTTTGCACGGCAATGTGAGGCTTACCAAGCACCCACCGCAGGCCCGAATGCAGGTCAGAAGCGCACGTGTTCAGACCGGAGGCAGCAGACCATCCGCCCTCACCTGTGCTCGGGCGCCCAGTGGCAAAGGAACGGGTCCTCCTCCCCCGCACGGTCCACGTACGCATCAGGCCCAGGCACCACGGGCGGAGGCAGCTGCACCTGCGCCTCAGCCGCCACCGGCCCATTCGCCGCCGCCGCCGCCGCTGCTGCTGCACCGCCCTCTGCCGCCGCCGCCGCCGCCGCCTGCGCTGCCTGGTGCTTGGCCACGGCTTGCAGGTTGGCCGCCGCCGTGAGCGCGGCCGCCGTGTTGACGGCGTGCATGGCCACCAGCACCTCGCCGACTTGCGCGCAGTCCGGCACCACAAAGTACTCGTTCTCCGGCGTGGGGCGGGGCTCGGGGAGCGTGAGCGTGCCGGCGGCGTCGTGCGGGACGGGCGGGGTGGTCATGACGGGGCGCTTGGCGGCCAGGCTGAGGTCAAGGAACGAGGCGCCGTGGGCGGTGCCGGCGGAGATGTCGGCGTCGGTGGGGCGCTTGGTGGCGGGCCAGCGGATGTAGTGGTCAAGGATGCGTATCTGCGGCGTCGTTCATCATCACAGTACACGGACATTACTCGCTCTTCTGGGCTGCATGTAATTCAAGTCAACAGATAGTAAGGGAGAGAGGAGGCTCCCCAGCGCCAAGCTCGCACCTGCAGTGCCAGTGCTCCGCTGGTGGTGACGCGCTCGGTGGCGGCAATCCAGCTGATGCGCGGCACCACCTCGTGCTGCTGCAGGTTGTCCTTGTAACGAATCAACTGCAAACGTTACCAGTCCCAGGGGCATCCCACACGCACCCGTTTGAGTGTACGAACACTACTCTGCTGGTCTGCAGCATGCGGCTGGCGCGTGCATTTGTGGTTGTTGCGTGCACCGCTTCGCAGTGCACAGCCAAGGCGACCAGCCCCGAAAACACTCACGTCGGGCACCACGGTGCGTCCTCCCCTGCGCGCCAGCTTGCGCGCCATGGCGGCGGGTAGGTAGCCCACGCCCAGCACGCGCTGCACCACAGGCCGGATCCAGCGCCACCCAGCCACCACGGGAGCCCTGCATGCACCACGCCAGCCACGCGGCAAAGGCACATCATGTGGCACAGCACACACCAGGGAGCACAGCAGGCACGGGACAACAGGGCGGTGGCTCCACATCCGCCTGGTCAGACCTGGCTGGTGATGTAGCAGCGAGTGGGCGCAAGTGGGCCAGCGCAACCTGGCGCTCACCTGGACGCGTGCCTGGCGACCTCGTCGTGCATGTCCTGCAGCGTATCGTACCAGTAGTCGCCCGCCTCGCTGCCCGACGAGGACGCGTCGTCGTCGTCGCTCGCGTACCCGCGCGCCGCGCCATCCGCACCGCCGCCGCCACCGCGCTCGCCGGCAGCGGGGCCGGAGGAGCGGGTGGCGCGCGCGCTGGACGGGAGGCCGCCGCGGCGGCCGCTCGCCGCGCCACCTGCACGATGGCGGACCATGATACGAGCACCCGCCCTCAGCTTGCGGGGCTTGCGCGAGCGTCTGGTCTTGCGCGAGCGTCTGGTTGCGTTGCCTGTTGTAGCGAAGGCTATCAACCCACGGTGCAAGCAAGCTCTCACCGCTCTTCGATGGGTCGCCGCTTCTCCTTGACGAGTAGTGGTGCGTGGCCACGGGTGTGGTGTTGGAGCTCACCACGCGGCCCGACAGGTGCTCCTGCGCACCAGGGCACACAGTGCAGTCCCACTCTTGACCCACACATCCGCAAACTCCTATAAGCCAGCGGGGCAAGGCATGCTCTCATTTACTCACATCCCAAGGCCACACAGCGCGACGCACACCCTCCCCTCCCAAACGCCACCTCTAACCCACCTTGGTCTTGGTGCGTGCTGCACTAGCCGCCGCGCGCGTGGGCCGCACCCTCGGCTCCAAGCTCTCCTCCTTGGCCACCCGCTGGATCAACGCCTGCGTCTCCTCGTCCTCATCCTCCTCCGCCTCACCCTCCTCATCCGCCCCAGCGCTCGCGCGCCGCCGCCCACTGCTCCTCCGCCGCCCCACCTCCTTCATCGGCTCGTCCCCGCCGCCCACACCAGGCGTGGCGCGCTCCCCACCCTCACCACCCTGCGCCCCCGCATCCCCCTCCACATGGTTTCCCTCGTCCGCCTCCGCCTTGGTGGGCACGTCGCCACCAGCTGCCGCTGCTGCAACGGCCTGGCGCTTGGCGGGCGGCTCCACGGAAGGGCTCACGCTGGCGTCCTCGCGCCCCCCGTCCTTAGCGCTAGGCGACCCAGTGGGAAGCGAGTCTGGCGCGTCCTCCGTACCGCCAGACGCCAGCAGCGCGCCGGCCGGCGTCGCAAGCCCTGATGAGGGCGGAGGCATGCTGCCCTTGCCCTCACCCTCGCCCTCCTCCCCACGGCTGCCCTCGCCCGCATTGCTGCCCTCACGCTTCCGCTTGCGCTGCTCCTTGTCGTCGCCCTCCCCGTCACTCCCGCCACCACCCTCCTCCTCCCCATCCGCACCCTCGCCGTCCTCCTGCTTCGCCCGACGCGCCGCGCCGCCCCGGCCCCGGCCGCGGCCCCTCCCTCGCCCTCGCCACCCACCCCGACCTCCCCCTCCAGCCCCACCGCCACCACCGCCACCACCGGCACCGCCTGCCTCCTCCTCGGCAGCCTCCGCCTCCGTCGGCTCAGGCTCCTTCCCGATGTTCTCCACATCACGCTTCGCCTTGTCCATCAGGTTCAGAAGCGTGCCCATCCGCCCACGCCTGGGCTGGTCCTTGGGACCGGTGGGCTGCTCAGCGTCAGGATCCGGCAGCATGATGCGGCGAGGAGTGCGACCCGCCTGGGCGCGTGCACGCCGGCTGCCCGCCATCAGGGACGAGCCCGACGTGCCCAAAACGCCGCTGGCGGTGCTGCCCGGCGGGCGTGGTGGGCGCTGTTGCTGGCTCTGCTGCTGCTGGGCGGGTGGTGGAGGGGGAGGGAGGACCTGCACGGTGGTACCCTGGGGGGTGGTGATGGTGGCGGGGCAGTTGCCGTAGCGGGGCATGCCCCAGACCGCTTGCATGTCTGCGAGCGCGCAAAAACACACACGCCACAGCAACGAGGAACGGCCAGTGCGTCAGTACGCTCCCTCTCCACCTGGGAGACTGCAGGCCACACGGTTCTAGTGTACTCTGCAGTGCAGCCTGCGTCAGAAAGGTGGTACTGTAGCAGTCAGATAGCTCACCTTTGCCTGGCCTCCTGCTCGGGTCCCATTGGCTCCTAATGACGTGCACCTGCCGCCGCATGCACCCCTCCAGCTGTAGCAGGCACCGCGCAAGTTCCTGCACCGCCCGCCGCCCCGCCGCCTCCACTACCGCCGGGTCCGCCTGCTGCTGCGTGCCCTCCTCTCCGCCGCCCGCAGCCGACGTACCCGCCTCGCCCTCGCCCTTGCGCTGCTCTTGCGCCGCCGACGAGGCGCCCGCAGCCTTGCTGGGTGTGGGCGCGTCTGCCGAGGCAGCAGAGGGACGTGGCGTGGCTGATGCGGAGGCTGCTGCAGCGTCTGCGCCCTCAGCAGGCGGTGCGGAGGTGGCGGTGGTGGTGGTGGTGGTGGAGGGAATGGCGTCGCGGAGACCGTCGGTGGCGCTGCGCACGCGCTGGATCCAGTCCCGGCGCCAGGCGCTGAAGGCGGTGCCGGGGGCCGCCCAGGGGCCCTCCAGCACGCCCCAGATCTCACGCTCGGTGCGCAGCAGCCAGTTCTGCGCTCAAACACGCGCAGATTTGTTCCAGCATCATCATCGCCTCAGGGCCAGGCAGCTGTGCTAGCGACGCAGTGCAGGTGGGTGTGCAGGTGGGTGTGGCGCAGCATGCTAAGTGGGTATGAGACAGCATGCTGTAAACTACCAAAGTGCTCACCTGGAGTGCCGGGAGGCGTCCCATGAGCAGTTCTGGCGAGGGTACTGCGCTGACGGGCCCGTCCTTGCGCTGCGGCGCCAGGCAGGCCTTCTTGAGCGTGGGGCGCAGGCAGTTGGCGCAGCGCCCGCAGCGGCGGTACGCTCCCGCCTTGCCCTTGCCCTGTGGCCACACATTTACATACCACCCGGCGGCACCGTGTCAAGACATCTGTGGAGGCATCCAGGTCCATCCAGGCCGTCCAGACACAGGTCAAGCACACGTCCAAATGCTTTACCAGGAGGCCCACAGGCACAACGCTGGCAGGTCCACGCGTGCTTGGCAGGTCCACGCGTGCATTAGTTGCCCACCTGTGATTGTGGCCACTGGAACTTGGAGAGCGGCAGCGGCGTGGGCAGCTGCGACAGCTGCGCGGCGCCGCCGGCGATGCGCCTCAGCCGGCGCGCCTCTGACTCCATGTGCAGCTTGTAGGCAGCCACTGAGTGCACCCACGAGCTCCGGTACCTGCGGGTGTTGTGATGATGATGCAAGTAACGATGCACAAAGAGCGTACACGTACGAACGGGATAAGTGCCTGAGCGCTGGCAGCGGGTGCATGCCAGCGCACGTGCAGAGAGCAAGCAAATGGCTGCCTCCACCGTGGGCTTGCCATGTCACAACACGACTTGAACCAACCTGACGAAAGGTGCGAACCGCGCACCTGTTGATGTAGAGGTCAGGCTTCTGCGCCTTGTCCCCCAGCGGCACCAGCCCTGAGTTGGGCCCTGCAGCCAGGCCCTGCAGCCGCTCAGCCTCCTCCTCCTTCTTGCCCTCCTCCTTGCCCTTGCCGTCCTCCGAGGGCTTGGCGGCGCCATGCGGCTCTGAGCCCTCGTCACCCTCGCCTGGCATGAGGCCGCTGATGCTGGTGGGGTGCGGACGGTCGTCCTTGTAGCGGGCGCGGTACATGATCATGCTGTCCAGCCTGCACACACGCCACATGCCAGAGTGCAAAGCATCAGAAGAGCTCGCACCTGCATTGTCCTCCCTACACTGTCACACAACTCCGTAGCACACTGCTGTCCCTCCTGGTAGCGCACACCGTCACGTGGTGAAGCGTCCTCCTCCTGCCATAGTGTAGCAATCAGCAGCCAGAATCCCCACCAAGCCGTCACTCACATGGTCTCAGCCTCGTTGCCCACGTGGATCGTCAGCCCCGCGTCCCTAAAGTCCCCCACCAGCTTGTGCTTCTGCGGCCCCGCCTCCTTCTCCTTGTCCTTCTCCTTGGCCACCACCTCCTCCTTGCTGCCCTTGCGCTTGCTCCCCGTGGTGCTGGCGCCCCGTGGCGGGAGCGACCCGTCCCCACTGGCCCTCCCGGCCATGCCCCCAGGCGGCGTGGCAGCGGGCTGCAGCTGCGGCAGCGGGATGAGCGCCTTTGAGCTGCCTGGGGCGGCGGCGGCGGGGGCGGGAGGGAGCGTGAGCGGGGGGCGGTAGCCGTGCTGGCGGAAGACGCAGCCGTAGGCCACCCAGGCAGGCTCGCAGGCGTAGGGAGGGAGGAAGCCAGTGATGGGCACGCGCAGGCCGGCTGACTCGCCTGCGGTGTGGCACACGCACACGGGGCGCACAAGGTGCATGAGCAGGTGGCAGGTAGCGCAGGCCATTGGTGGCGGAAGGGTAGCTGTGTGGCTGCGTGGTGGGATGGGGCAGAGTTGGTGAGGGTGGTGAGAGCAAGAGAGTGGCGGTGTTGGGACCAGAGGCACAGGGCCGTGTGCTCACCTCGGCCTCCGATGCGGCATTCCGGGCAGAGCCACTCTCCAGTGGGGATGCCGCGGTTGCTCTCGTTGATGCAGCGCAGGTGGTAGGCGGCTGGGCAGGCGTCACAGCACAGCAGGCTGCCGCCCTGGGTGCACAGCACGCAGCGGTCCGTGTTGCCGTCGTCGCCGCCGTCCGTTGGGAGAGCCTGCACCACATCAAACCACCACCACCACCACCACCACACCACCACCACGTGTGAGCAACACCTGCCTCGTTTGTGCTGCCCCATCCTCCCCTGGCAGCGCACAGTGCTTCTTTAATGGTCAGAAGAGCGTGAAAAAGCAGGGTTCGTAGCGTGGCGTGCAGAGCGGGCGTGTGGGGTGCACGCACCGTGTTGTCCTGCTGCCGCTTGCGCCGCTCCTCCATCGTGCGCATGGCAAAGGCGCCGCCGGCACCGCCGCGACCCGCATGAATCTGCCCAGCCGTCTCACGCCTGCACAGCAGCAGCACCATGTCCACGCACACGTCATGCTCAGTGCAGCCTTGGGATGGTGAGGCAGCAGCTGCACACTGCCACTAGCAACACACAACAGCTAGTGCCGCCAGCCATTGCCGTCAGGGCTGCCCCAGCGCTGGCGGAGCTGCACTGGCAGGTCTGGCAATCTGTTGTGAAGGCTGCAGCATCATGACACCTGCCGTGAACGCCATGCAATGATGGTGATGATGACTGGCAGGGTACCCCGTGAGTGAGTGGTAGTAGCGGCACCACCCGCGCCATCCCATCCACCTGTCAATCTCAGCACCCACGTCCACCCACGCACCTGTCAATCTCAGCACCCGCCTCCTCCCACCCATGCACCTGTCAATCTCAGCACCCGCGTCCTCCGACCCACGCACCTGTCAATCTCGGCACGTATGAGCGGGCTCTCCAGCAGGTCGTCCGCCAGGCGCGCCAGGATGCGCGCGTTGGCCTCCAGGCCCAGCGTGAAGAACTCCTCGCGCAGCAGGCGGTGGGGACGCTGACGCCGCACGCGCTTCCAAGCCAGGCTCAGGGTGGACACGTCCTGAGCACGCATCATGCGCGCCACATGCACACACGTGCAGCAAGCAGGTGTGGATAGGGCCACTCGCTCACACACGCAAAGCCTCGTGTGTTGTGTGCTGTGCCCGCAAGTGGCGTGTAGGCAAGCGTGGAGTACGAGCAGCACTCAGCCAGCGAACGACTTGATGAACTCACCCAAGGGTCCTTTGCCGTTGGTGCCTTGACCGCGCTGCCCCCCGGCCTCCTGCCACCCGGAGTGGCGCCGTTCGTCTCCATCGGCTGCTGCTGCTGCTGCTCGCTGGGCGCAGCATCCGCCCCGTCCACCTCCATGGCCGCTGCCCCGCCCTCCTGCTGCTGCCGCGCCGCTGCACCAGCAGTCGGGGACGTGAGCACCTTCTCCGCTGCGCCCTGGCCTTGCTTGAGCTGCGCCCAGCGCGCCGCTACTGCAGGGTCCAGTGGCTGGGGGGCGGTGGCGGCGGTGGTGGTGGGCGGCACGACGCGCTTGCGCAGGGAGAGCAGCTCGTAGTCGCCGGCCAGCTGCAGCCACTCCCACAGGTACTCGGGCCAGGACACCTGCAGCAGGCGGGGGGAATGAGCAGCCCACGACGGGGAGTGAGGTCGACATGTGCAGGCAACTGCTGATGTGGGTGATGTGGGAGAACATTGCATGCCATTCCCGTGCATGCCGCATCACCCAGGTGTGGCATGCGACTTGCAGGCAACCGTGGCCCCGTGGCGCACCTGGTCGAGCATGTTGATGTCCAAGAAGCGTTTCTTGCGCTCCTTTGCGTTCTCCCCGGCGGCCAGCGCCCGCAGCACCGCCACGTAGAGCTCGTCCACCAGCGTGCTGGCAGAGCGCTGCGCCACCGCCATCACCAGGGACTGCGCGCACGAGCACCAAGCACACCAAACACAACGCTGAGCGATGCGGCAACGGCGTATCAGGTGGGAGGGCGTGTGGGGCATGTGTGCGGGGCAGGTGCGTGGTGCAGGTGCCGCCACTGCGCCCCCCACTGGCACCATGGCGGGCGAAGGTCCTCAGGCAAGCCTGTTAGCAAAGCGCCGCACTGCTGCGAGCTTGAAAACCCTGGGTTGTGTAGGTGTCCCATATGCCATACTGCTGTGCCCGTGCTGGTGTGGTGCGCCGCACACGCTCCCCGGGTCACTGGTGGGGCGGCGGCAGCTGTTGGTGCCAGGGCTGCCCACCCTAGCCAGGCGCAGCACATACAGCGGTGCCGCAGAGGACACGTGTGCGCGCACCTGCACGGAGAAGGGGCTGAGCTTGAGCTGCCATGAGAAGGCCCGCAGAATGTGGTAGGCGCTGAGGATGTCGGCAAAGGCTGTGGCCGGCACCACCACCTTGTTGTTGTCCTCGTCCGTCACCTCCACAGTGCAGTTGGGCATGTCTGCGGGCAGGTTGGGCGCGGCGGCTGTGGCTGGGCCGTCCAAGGTCCTTGCGCCAGCGCCGCCACCCCCTGCCTTGTCAGGGACAGAGGCCGCGGACGCACGCCTGCTGCCGCTGCGGCTCTTGCGCGCTGGCTCACTGCCTGACTTGCTGGCAGCGCCTCCACGGCCTCTCCGCTTGGCGCCGGGTGCTGCCTGAGGCGCTGCCTGCGATGCAGATGCAGCCTTGCGATGCGTGCCACTACGGCGGAGGGTGAAGTCCTTGTCGTCGCTCAAATCATCGCTGCTCGCGCTGGCGTCCTCCGAATCGTCGTCGCTGTCCTCCTCATCGGACGATTCGTCCCCGCTGCTGCCATCGCTGCCCCCGCCGCTGCGCGACCCCGACTGGGCTGGTGCTTTCGGGCCCTTGGCCACGATCTCGGACGCAGGCTGCTTCTTCCGCGCAGAAGGGCCCGAGAGCTTGGGCCGGGATGCAGGCGGCGGCTGCTTTGGCTGCGCTGCACCGCGGGTCAGGCGCCGGGAGGGCGCCTGCTGCTCCTCCTCCTCGGAGCCGCTGCGCTCCTCCATGACTTGAACGAATGACGCGCTTCACCCCCTCATGTGGCCTGCAGCTGCGGAGTGTGGGCTGCCTGAGCGTGTGCGCAATTGCTCTTCTGCTCGCTGGACTGCGTGCTCCTGGCTTGCGGGGCTGTGCCCTCTCGTCGTTCGACCGCCACAACTTCCCCACTCCAGCAGCCATCAGCCGCGCTCAGAGCACGCTGTGCATGCACGAGAACGGATCGCACGCCGCAGCTCGATCGGTGCTGCCCTTCTGCCGCGTGAATGGCACCGCCCGCCATCTCGAGTCGATGGCCCCAAACACGCCGTGCACGCAGCGATGGCCGCAAGGGACCGCACGCGCGCACGCCTACCGCTCACGCTGGCCCGCAGGCCGCCATCGGCTTTGGAGGCCGCTTTGAGGAGCGCCGCAGAAGCAGGAACGCGGAGCGCAGTTGTGCTGCCGTGCGCACGGCAATCATGCATCATTGACCAACGCAACGTGCTCACGTCATCGCAGGACAGGCCTGCAGCACGCTGCCCCTGGGGAGTACACACTTGTGTGCACAACAAGCCGCGTGCAGTTGAGTGTGCAGAGTTGTGCGACTAGCTGCTAGCGTGCCGCTGGCAGGAGGGACACCACTGGTGCGGCGGTGCGCAGACCGCACCACACAACACGGACCTGTCCACCTGACACACCTCACACGCCGCCGCAATGCGCTGCATGACATGAGGCCAACTGCCGATCGCCAAGGCGGCATCGAGGCAATTTGTGGGTGGCCTTGGCGTGGCCCACGCACGGCAGCGCTGCTTGTTAAGCCCTGCACCCGCCCTGCACTCCCTGCGGGTGCGTATGGCGTGTTGAAAGACGCTGACGGTGTGGGGGCACGCTGAGCACCTTTGGGGCACGCTTGAGGATGATGGTGGCCCCTGTACACTTCACACAGGATGCAGGCAGCATCTGCCCGGTGGAGAGCAGCATCTGTTTATGGGGTCGGGTTCGGGTGTTTGGGTGGTCGGGAACTGTTCGGGCTTATCGGCGGACGGATGAGACGAATGCCACGGGGAATGGAGTCCCACATGGGCACGGCACTGGGGACTGCGCATTAGTCCGGGACGGCGGATGACTGGGTTGTGGGGAGGCTGTGGCAGGTGGTGGTGTGCGTCTGCGGCGACGGCGCGTTCACCACGTGACCTGCCAACACGCACACACAATGCCACTTACAGCCTGCCCCCTGTGCCGTACGGCCGGCTTGGGCGCCCAGGTGTAGTACGCCATGACTCATGGTGTGCGGTACGAGGTACCACGCGATCGCGAAGGAGGGAGCACCACCACGGCGGCACCGATGGCAGCATGCTGCTGTCACCATCACCCACACCATCACCGCTCCCCGCGTCGGCTGGGCCCCGAGGTGGGGCATACGCGTCCCGCCCGTCCCGCACCGAGGCCACCAGAACTCCGCAGCCCCAGCTCCACATACTGAACACTTGCCAGACTCCCCACACACAACAATGGCTGCGACGCTGAACGCTGCCTTCAAGGGCGTCCGCCCGCCTTCGTCCCTTCGCTCGGGCAAGCAGGCGCCGCCTGCGCGCTCCAGCACCACGGCGCGCGTGGCCCATGCCCCTCCGCCTCCCGCTCCCGCTGCGGCGCCCGTCAAGGCCGCTGGCTCCAAGCCGCTCGTGAAGCAGTCCGTCAACAGGCCGATGAAGACCGTGAGCGCCAGGGGCCATCGCGCCACGGGCAGGGCTCGCGTGTGGGCGCGCGCAGCGGATCAGCCAGCGCGCAGCCGGACCGATGACTCTGTGGCCGGGTTTCTGCCGCGTTCGAGCGCCGCCACGTCCCGCAAGTGGCACCTCATCCAGATCAGCGTGAACGCTCGCACACGCCGCGCAGGGGGAGGAGGTGCACTTCCGCACGGTGCCTCTGCTGGAGGAGGTGTACCCCAACAGCGCCAAGGTCCACCAGGAGGTGGTCTACGAGCCCACGGGCGAGGTGCTCAAGGTGGGTTTCACTATCGCCTCCGCGTCCCACACGCAAGCTGCAGGGACCCTGCTTCGCGATCCGCGCATGCTTATGCATGTCCTGCATGCGGTGGCCTCCATGCAGGTCCCGTTCCGCCGCGTGCACCTGACCAACGGCAAGCACCTCGACCTCTACGACACGTCCGGCCCTCAGGTGTGTAGAGCTCTACACACACTGAATGTGCACATGCAGACAGCTGTAGTGGCTCAGCCAGCCTCACTATCGCCGATGCCACTTGCGTGATTCGGCTGCTGCAGGGCTACAACCCGCGCGAGGGGCTGCCCAAGCTGCGCCAGCCCTGGATTGAGGCGCGCTACGCCAACCCTCCCCAGGGCGGCACCACCCAGGTACATACGCGCACTGTGTGCAACCTTCCTTACCTGATCTCCCACCATAACACACTACACCGGTGGACGCCCGCCTCACGCCGTGTGCCGCGCTGGCGTGTGCTGTGTGGTGCAGATGGCGCTGGCGCGCCAGGGCATCATCAGCCAGGAGATGGCGTTTGTGGCGGCCAGGGAGCGCCTGGACCCTGAGTTCATCCGCAGCGAGGTGCGTGCACCTCTCCTCTCCTCTCCTCACCTGCCTGCCTGCAGGGGGCTGGACCACATGGACTGCTGCGGCGGTGGCGGCGGCCCAACACGTGCAGGAGCACACGCGCCACGTGCAGACGGTGCTGTCTTGCATTGCTGATGTTGCGCCATGGCCATGCGGGCGGCATGCCGCGTCGCCTGGTGGCGGCGCTTTGCAGCTCCCTCTTGTGCGGCAGGAGGCGGATTAGCACCTTCCATCGCCCTGTGCTGTGCCTCCTGCTGTGCCTGCTGCTGCTGCTGCTACTGCTGCCAGGTGGCTCGTGGGCGCGCCATCATCCCCGCCAACAAGCGCCACCTGGAGCTGGAGCCTACCGTCATCGGTGAGCTAGGCACCCCCAGCACTGCTGCCCTGTGCGAAGAGTTGCCCCCCGAAGAATTCTTGCCTTCGCTTTGCTTGCCGGGTTTGTCAGAGGGCTCAGCAAGCCACCCAGTCAGTCGCAATGTGACGACAATGACGATGATGACTAACGCCACACCTTGCGTGTGTGCGGGCCACCACGGGTGCCAGGCCGCAGCAGCAGCGCCAGACACCTCGCGCCTCACCCCCACTCGCCTCGCCGCCGGCGTGGGTGATGCCTCCTCCGTACGGATGGCCTCTCAACACGCCGGTTGGCAAGCGAGCCCACACGCACACGAAACGGACAGCGGAGCGCACGCAGGGCAGGTGGGTGCAGGCAGGTTGTTGCCTGGTGTGGCTAGGGGCGGGCGCGCAGTGCACAACTGCCGCCCTGCCGCCGACACCCGCCAGGCAATAAACCTGCCTGCACCCGCGTTGCCCCGCGTGCGTGCCGCTGTCCAGTGCTGCGTGTGGGGCGGGGGGAAAGGTCCAACGCAAGGTGCTCTGGTGCCTGTCTGCTGCGTGACCACGGCTGAGATAAAACCGTCACCACCGGACCAGGTTAGCACCTGCGGCGGGAGGTCGGCCCCTTTGTGCTGCTTGCCCCCCCTGTGCCTGCTGCCTGCGTGCCAGCGTCCACATCACGCGCGTCCACGTGGCCTCCAAGTCCTACGTGGGCCGCGGCGGGGTGCGCTCACCACCGCCACCACGCCCACACGCTTCTTCCTTCCCGCTACTGTGTCGCTGATGTGGGGGGTGCGAGGGAGGCGGAGGAGGAGGCGAGTCGCCTAGTGTAATGACCTGCTTTCTCGCGGCGGCTTGTGAAGGGCTGCCAGCGAGTAGTTATGGCAGCACACACACGACGAAGATTCACCTGTATGCCTACTTGACATTGCCGCTGTCTTGGCACGCAAGCATCGCGCACGTGTCGTCGTGAGGTTTGTGAGCCGCCAAACGCTACCTTGACGTACTTGTGGGTGGGCTGAGAGTGCCACAACCGCGGCCCCCGTCCGACGCGTTGACACCCTGCTGCGCCTGCGACCCCGGCAGGCCGCTTCATGACGACCAAGGTCAACAGCAACTTTGGCACCAGCGCCATCACCAGCTCCATTGAGGAGGTGGGTGAGGCGCTCCGGCCCTGGGTGCACGCAGGTGTGCACTTGGTGGAAATTCTGTGGCGCTGACAGGGACAAACTCCCAACCATGCATGCTCTGCGCCCCGCTTGCCTCCTGCTTCGGTGCTCCCACCCACTAACTGCTGTTCCTGGCATGACACTGTGTGGTGATGCTGGTCCTGGCGTGATGGTGGTGGTGGCTGTGAGAGCAGGAGGTTGAGAAGCTGCAGTGGAGCGTGCTGTGGGGCGCTGACACGTGCATGGACCTGAGCACGGGCGCCAACATCCTTGAGACGCGCGAGTCCATCCTGCGCAACAGGTGAGGTATGGCACAGCACGGGCATGGGCAGGCAAGCAGGCACAGTAGGTGGGCAGCCATCTTTGGCTATGGGTGGAACAGGAACCTGCCTGCCGCCTGGACTGGCCTACTAGGTGGTACACCTGGTGGTTGGGCAGCCATGCACTTAATTATTGCTGGGCACGCAGGACACGTTGGCTTGATCCCTGCCTGGGATGCCAGGCGCCCCCACAGCACTCTCCGCAGGAACGCTGATGCATGAGTTATTGACACGCTGTATTAACACGTCTGGCATTCGCTGCCTTGCCGTGCGCCGCAGCCCTGTGCCCATTGGCACAGTGCCCATTTACGAGGCGCTGGAGCGCGTTGGCGGGGACGTGGGCAAGATCACCTGGGAGGTGTTCAGGCAGGTGCGTGCAGGGTCAGGGCGTGGTGGTGGTGACGCTGGCATGACACGCTGAGCGGTGCCGATTGGCAAAGACACTTTCTCCCGCCGGCTTTCCTCCGCTTCCTTGCGGCGTCCCTGCTGGCAGCCTTGCAGCACACCTGTGTACGACTTCAGGAGCACAAACGATGTGCGCAAATGATGCTTGTGCGTCACGTGTACGTGTGTGCTCGTGCGCGTGTGCAGGTGTTGATTGACCAGGCCGAGCAGGGCGTCGACTACTGGACCATCCACGCCGGCGTGCTGCTGCGCTTCATCCCGCTCACCGTGTCGCGCATCACGGGCATCGTCAGCCGCGGCGGCTCCATCCACGCCAAGCTGTGCCTGCTCGACCACAAGGTACAGGAGCCGCTGGCGTCTGGGTGTTTGTTATGTTTATGTAGTGCTGTTCTGTTCACCAGGCAGCCCCGGCTTGAGGCAGCAGGAGCAGCAGCCCCAGGTGAGCAAGGCCGCATCCACACACCCGCAGGCGTAGGGCCTGATGACGCGGATGTCGCCGCGTTTCCACGCGTCTCACAGCTGATACCGCGTGAGGCGCCTAGGGCATGATGTCCTGCACCCACCCCCTGATCTGATACGTTTTTGTGTGACGCGTCGTCGATGAGGTCAGCGCTCTTGACGCTGGCATTGGGGTACCGCCTCCACGCTGCGCCGCGGCCCTCACACCCCTGCGAGGAGTGTAAGGGCGCAGCGTGAAGGCGGTACCGGAACGCCAGCGCTAAGAAGAGGACCTGATCGACGACGCGCCACACAAAAACATAGAAGAGCCTGAGGGTGGGCGCAGGACTTCATGCCTGAGGCGCCAGCTGACTCGCAGCAGCTGTGAGAGGTGTGGAAACGCGGCGGCATTTGCGTCATCAGGCGCACAGACTGCAGGTGTGTGGCTGCGGCCTTGCTCACTGGCAGGTGGCCTGGTGGTTGCCTGATGGGAGTTTCTGCCGCCATGCTGTGGGTGGGTGGACTGGCACCACCTGAGACGTGAGAGTTGTGAGAGTGTGCACGTTGATGTATGTGGCCCGCCTGCAGGAGAACTTTGCCTACACGCACTGGGACGAGATCCTGGACATTTGCGCCGAGTACGACATCAGCCTGTCCATTGGAGACGGCCTCAGGCCCGGATGCACGGCGGGTGAGCTCACTGTGCGGCTCACCGGCCATGTGCAGTTTCCTACATGCCTGCCACCTGTGGGCGCGGCACCCACCTGCCCAACGCGCGCCTTGCTAGTAGCCGCACCCAGCACTTGCCTGACTGGGTTTGGATGGCGCAGTTACAGTGACAGGTGATGCCCAGTCACCCTCCATGCTGCCCCAGCTAGTTCACGTGGCGTGATGCGTGTCCTCCTGTTGACCTGCCTGGTGCACACTGCAGACTCGAACGACGCTGCCCAGTTTGCCGAGCTGCGCACCCAGGGCGAGCTCACCAAGCGCGCCTGGGCCAAGGGCGTGCAGGTGAGCTCATTGAAAGCAAGCAAAAGGAACCAAGGCGGCGGCGCCGGCAGAGGCTGGGTGAGGCTTGCACAGTGGCCACGCCGCAACACAACAGGCCCCGCGCGTGTGTGTGTGTCGCCTGGGTGCACGTGCAGGTGATGAACGAGGGGCCCGGCCACGTGCCGCTGCACAAGATCCCTGAGAACATGGCCAAGCAGCTCGAGTGGTGCGTGGGACCAACTGACGCGTGCGCGCTGCCGCTGGCTACAGAATCAGCTGGGTGGCGATCAAGTGCAGCTGCAGCTGCAGGCGCAGGAGGACGCCAAGCACACAATGGGCGGGAGCGATCAGTGCATGCCCAGCGCTGTCATTTGATCAGACCCACACAGCCGCCCCAGCATGCATGTTGTGCTGACTGTGGCAGTGCACCCGTGCTCATGTGCCCGCAGGTGCGAGGAGGCCCCCTTCTACACGCTGGGCCCCCTGGCCACTGACATTGCGCCTGCCTATGACCACATCACGTCGGCCATTGGTGCCGCCACCATTGGCGCCCTCGGTGAGCAATGGATCTGGCCCTGTGGTGCGGGGAGCATGCTGAGCTTTGCATACGGAGCGCAGCCATCTGTCAAACAAGTGACCCAAGGGAGGGACTGCATAACCTATGGCCTGGGTGCACGCTGCATGAGCTCGTCCGTAGCTGCAAGGAAGGTGGTACCAGTATGCTGACGCGATGCCGTGCCCCTGCCCTGCAACCGCCTCGTGATGCTGCGGCAGGCACGGCGCTGCTGTGCTACGTGACGCCAAAGGAGCACCTGGGCCTCCCGGTGCGTTTGCCTTCTCTCACCTCGCTTGCCTGCCCCTGGCACGGCAACGCAAGCACTGGCAGGAGTAGTGCGGACGCGGCCGCACACTAGAGCTCTGACGCTCACTCCTCCCCGTGCATGCTTGCCATGCGTGCACTCGTGCTCCATCCCATCCCATCAGGACCGTGAGGACGTCAAGGCGGGCATGATTGCGTACAAGATTGCCGCGCACGCGGCGGACCTTGCCAAGGGCCACGCCAGCGCCAGCCTGCGCGACGACGAGCTCAGCCGCGCGCGCTTCGAGTTCCGCTGGTGAGGCGCACGCATTGGTTGAAAGCGTCGCATCCAAGCGCATGCAAATCAAGGAGGCTGCTGTCTGGTGCTCTGGGCTCGCGTTGCTTTTGTTGATGACGGTGGTGTGTTGGGGCGGCTGTTGCGTCTGTGCAGACGCACATGCGGGCGCGAGGCGCACAGCTGCATGCCGCACCTCTCAGTATTGACTGAGGTGGTGTGGCGCCGTGTGTGTGTGTGTCCCCCCCAGGGAGGACCAGTTCAACCTGTCCCTGGACCCGCTGACGGCGCGCGCCATGCACGACGCCACCCTGCCACAGGTGAGGCAGCGCTTGGAGGGACCTATCTGCTGCTGCTGCTGCCTCCAACGATCAGCAAGGCGCAGCAGCACAGGAGACCAGCGGCCTCCTGAGGTGTCAGCATGCAGGCTTGGTAAGCTTGGTCAGCAACAGGAGCATCAAGCGCGTGTGCCGTTACTCTTGTGTTGTCGTGCTGCAGGAGCCTGCCAAGACGGCGCACTTCTGCTCCATGTGAGTGCGCGACCCATACCTGCTGCACTGCATCAGTGCGCGACCCATACCTGCTGCACTGCATCACCAGCCACACAGCTGCAGCCTCTGCAGCTGCCTGCACCTGAGCGCTGAGCGCCGCGCCAGCATCCACCTGCACACTCGGCGTGGTACAACGGCTGCGGTGTGTGCTTGTACATATGTGAGCAGGTGCGGCCCCAAGTTTTGCTCGATGAACATCAGCCACGAGATCCAGGCCATGGCCAGCGGCGATGCTGAGCTGGCGCACGCCATGGCAGAGTACGAGGCCGAGCAGGCGGCCAAGGCCAAGGCTGCTGACCCCGTCGCTGCGGCGGTGAGCGCGGGGTGGCTGCCCGCAGCCTGTGGAATGCAAAGTGAAGAGCCAAGGCATTTAGTGTCAGGAAGGGCACCGCAGCGGGGTGGGCTGACACTCATGGGGCTAGAATCCGTTTGGCAAGCAGTGGAATGGATGCCTTTTTATGGCCGCAGGATGGCATGGCGCGCATGTCGGAGGAGTTCAAGCGCGTGGGCCAGCAGATCTACCTGTGAGCAGATCTACCTTGGCTGCTGCCGGGCCAGGATGCTGCGATGGACGGGACCGAGCCGTTTGCGCTCTTGGAGGGTGTTGGTGTGTGAAGTTGCTGATTGTGAGGTTGCCACACCTGGTGCTAATGTGGTGCAACGTTCCAGTATGAACCTGTGGAGTCGCGTGCGCCACCTGCGTCGCGACGGGCTTCCACGTGAACGCATCGCACGCATCGCAAAGGAGAAGCAGCTGCATCAGGAGCAGCTCAGCTGCAGCATGATTGCAGCATGATGCACCTTGCAGCGCCAGGGCGAGGAGCGTTGTGTGGGGCGTCAGGATCTCCCAGCTCTCGCGGTCGGTCGTGCTGGCAAAACACTGCAGTCACCAGCAGCGAGGCGCAGTCAGCCAGCACGATGCGGACTCTGACGCACGTCCACCGCCACGAGGTTCAGGTGTAGCGCGGTCTGTTCCTCCTCAACAGTCAGCAGACCGCACGCCGCAGACGACGAGGGCGGTTGGCGGCGTCACCAGCAACTGTCACCGTGGCGGATGGCCGCACTGCGGGGCGTGCGAGAAGAAGAAGCTGTGGGACAGTGCAGCTCCTCCTTGCTTCCACAAAGCAGTCCAAGACCTTGCGCGAGGGAAGCTCAGCGCGCACGTGACGGCTGCACGCGTGATGGCTGCGTCAAACCTGGCCTATGGCCGCCAGCCAGGAGTGCCCACACAGGCCTGCCGGCTCCTGCAAGTGGCACGAAGAGCTGATGCTGCAAATGTGGCGCGGCCTCGACGCTGGTGCCGTGCACCGAGGGCCTAGGGTTGGCGTGGAGTCCCGCCTGCGCCTTCCTCACTGGCTCGCGTTCAGCACTGGCCGCCACGGCTGCTTCAATGCATTCGCCCGAGGGCGTATGAGCCTGGTAGGCGCGCTCCGGACCAGCAGTGTCGCTTCGGCGGCGACCGCCCGCCACGCCACCCCGAACCGACACTCAGGACGCTTCCAGCCGCTCCCCAAGCTGCAGCGATGCGGGCCTCAGCGGTCGCGCGCGGCACATCCTCGCCTGGATTCGCCACGGCGGGCTCCGGCCTGGACTCCGCAGGGCACGCGATGGCGCGACTGGCACTCCACCTCGCACCAGTGTCGGCCCGCTCCAGCG
>QAXK01002556.1:0-19025 GCA_004335735.1 Chlorella sp. KRBP | reverse complement strand
CGTCTGGCCTGTTCATCGTCATCATCTTGCATGGCGTTCACGACAGGTGCCACGATGCTGCAGCCGTCACAAAAGATTGCCAGGCAGGCCTCGACCAACGCCTGACCTGTTCCGCCTGTGTGCGTGTTGAGCTTTACATCTGCTGCGCCTCCTGTGTGCCCCGCAGGTGGTGCACCTCCGCCGCACCTCGCCCGCTGCCGACATGTACAGCTTTGGCGTCCTGCTGTGGCAGGTGAGTTCTTTTGGCCCGGGCTCTTGAGCTTGTTTGCTGCCAGGAAGAGAGCGCTGCGCCGTGCACTTGTGGCCTTGCAACACCACGCTGCGCACCGTGGCCCCCCTCCCCTCCCCGACCCTAACGCAAGCCCTAACCCGCCATGCAAACCTCCCACGCCACGCAGGTGTACACGGGGTGCGACATCGTGGTCAAGGGCCAGGGACAGCAGCCGCCCTCCAAGCACCCGGGCTTCCCACGCTTTGCCTGCCTGTCGGACACGCACCTGCCGCCGCCGCCCGCCTTTGTCAAGCTCCTCCAAAGGTCAGTCTCTTTAGCCTTGAGATCAAGCTAGTTTGAGGTTGGTTTCAGGTGCTGCCGTAGGTGGGCATGTGCCTGAAACGTGCGGATTCAGGTTGGGACACGAGCGACTGCACTCTGCACAACAGCGCAGAGACCCAGTGATTGCACCAGGAGAGGCCAGCAAGCAAGAGTGCTCACGCTTTCCTAGCCCTAACCTGCATGCAGGTGCCTGGAGCCTGAGCCCCGACTGCGCCCCACGGCGGCAGAGACCGTCAAAGTGCTGGCGCCGCTGCACTCTGCTCTGCTCAACGGCGGTGGAATGCGGTAGCGTTACGCCCTCAATGTCTTAGGGCGTGCCACGTCTTAGGGCTTGGCATGCGCGCGTTAAGGCTTGGCACTGGGTAGGCCGAGTCGCCTGGAGTGAACCACGCAGCAAGAGTCGGCGGTTGCAGGACCCTGCAGGGCTAAGCTGAGCACCGAGTGTGCGTCCACTTCCAACAAAGCTGGTGTAGACTTCGCATGGTGTAGGCTTAGCAGCAAAGACTGTGCGCTTTGTGCTACGGCCCCACACTTGCCCAGGATGCCTGGATCTGCTGCTGCCGACTCTTCTCGTCTATGGACAGCATGCGCGCGCGCACCCTCCCACTGCCCCGCACTCTGCGCAGCAGGTTGCTGCTCACCACTGCGAGATATGCGCACATGCACTTGCGGACGCTGTTCTGTGGGCGGGCAGGCGACCTGGAGAGCCCTAACCCATGCGAGCGCGTGCACTGTGTAGGGCTTGCCGGCACTGAGTCTTATCCATGTGCGTGCGTTGCAAGGCAGGGCAAGTAGTGGCTGCGGCGTGAGTGCGGTTGCCGTGCCATCTAAATGCAGGCACGTGAGCGTGCGCCCTGATGCGTGTCGGTATGCGTGCACTGTGCCTGGAGCAGTTCACATCTGGTGCGGCCACTTGCGGCAAACAGGCGACAAAGCTGTCATCGTCGTGCGCGATTGTGTGTTGATGTAAAGCTCTTTACATCTGGAGCAGCCAGTTTTCAGGCAGACAGATGCGTGTGCCGCCTCGGGTGTGATAGCCTAGCACCGCCTCCCTTGCCATACAGACGTGTACGCAGACTTCGCACTTCTCTTGTGACCCTGCCCTCAAGTGAATGTGCGCGTTGAGCTCTGCTGCTGGCGCCGCTGTTTCTGGCAAGCAGCTACAGACGGGTGTGCTTGGGATGGAAGTTTCATCCTGCCGCCCACGTGCAACTTCGTGCCTAGGACCTGCATATTCCACTTTTGGAGCTGTCAACTGTGCGGGAAACGGAATGTGATGTCGGGGGCCACGGCAGAGTGGGGCTGAGTATAAAGGAACGTGGCTTGGAATGAGCTGGCGCCGGACAGGGCTTAGGGCTTACGCGTAGCAGGGCCCTGAATGGCGCAGGCGCACTGTGCTGGCAGCACTTGGCAGGGGAGGCATACTGTATGCACACGTGCTATCCCAACGCTGCGGCTTTTGTGGGCATGCGCTATCTGGCATACTCTGGGGGTGGTATTCGCATCTGTTCTGGAGGTCGCCTTGTGCCGACTCAGATGCCCCGCTCCGGACGTCTGCAGAGTGTAGCTTCAACCGTAACCCACACCGCCCTTGAGAGAGCAGCCACTGTCAGCACCTTTCCTCCTGCCAGCTTGGGCGAACCTGGGCCGGCCCAACCGCTCTGGCTGCTAGCACGTTGCCACCTTGACACACTGGTGCGGGGGGCTGCATTCGCGCTCTGGGGGGTTCTGGGTCCTGGATTCCTGTAGCGGCCGAGGGCAAATGGCGGGGCAGAACAAGTTGCACTTTGGCATTCTATAGATGGTTGGTAGATGGATGGTGGCAGAGCGTGCGGGTGCATGGCGTGGTGGCAAGGTGATGGCGCTCTGCATGTTGTGGGTGGGGGGGGCGTGCGAGGGACCCTGCAGGCAGAGTTTCCTGCTCCTTTTAGCACACTGAGTTCTGCTTCCTCCTCGCTCTTTCGTGCATGCTGGTACGCACTGGTGTTGTGCAGCTTTCACATAAGGGTGAGCTCGCGGCTCACATAAGGCTATGGACTCGTGAGATGATGGGGAGTAGAAAGACCTACTTAAGAAGGAGCTGCTTCATTGCACTGCTCGATTGCTCCACTGCGCAACTCCACACTGCGGGTGCATGCACGCGCACCCCTGCTCGCCACGCCACCTGGGCACTCCCCGCTTGCCGCATGACAGGGTGGGGCGCACCGTGTGCCTGTTTGGGGCGGGGCAGGCAGACCAAGGTGCAGCGTGGGCTGTGCCAGCAGACACGCTGCCAAGTTGTGGCACCGTCCGTCTGTCATGCCCCCATGCTGCACGCTCGCCCTGCAGCCTGCTGCCGCTGCTGCTGCTGCTGCACCTCTCTTTTTAAGCACTTGCCGTGAACTGCCAGCACTGCCAGCACTTGCTGCACCGAGGGGGCCTTGCAAATGCTTCGAGGGACCGCGGCAGCGCACAACAGGTGCAGACAGCAGCAGGGAACAGCTTCTGGCAATGGCACCTCACATGACTAGCGACAGGTGGTGGCTGGCCTAGCGGCTGATCGCGCGTCTGCGCATGATCATGTACTGCCACGCGTGCGTGCATCGCCATCCCTCCATCCCCATCCGTGAATTCTCGCTAGGGAGAGGCACCACATGACAATCATATTCCAATGGACCACGCATCGGATCGTGTTCCTGCGCGCCCTCCGGGCGACCCTCGCATCGGCGCTATGCGACCCGCGGATGTGCGCAGAGGATTGTCTTAAGCACCAGGAGCAGAGGAGCAGGAGTATTAGTTCGTTGCGCAAGAAGCCAAGGAAGCGATCGAGCTCGTGCCGCGCCTCCTGCACCAGCAGCATCACCCTCGCGACGACCGCACCACCGCAGCGATGAAGCTTCTCGCAGCCAACACCATGGGAGGGGCTGGCAGCAGCAGCGCCACCACCAGGCGTGCAGTGCGCGTCTGCAGCAGCGCGGGGTCTGGGCGCGCCATCCCCACGCCGTTCGCCGTGCGGCAGCCGGTCCACCATCGCATGACCTACCACAGTGGTAGCACCACTGGAGTCGTCGTGGCGCGCGCAGCTGCCACCGTCGACGGCAGCGCCCTGTCGCTGGGCCAGCAGCAGCAGCAGGTGGGGCCCACCGTTGCGATGAATCTTCGCTTGGAGGACTGCCGTGCGCTGATCGGAGCCTCTGACCGTGGTCCGCACTCGTCGTGTCGCTGCAGGCCGACACCTCCAAGCCCTTCGCTGCGCTGCGGCAAATCGGCACGGTGCGTCTTCCAAGTGGATGCCGCATCCGCGCACGGCAATCTGCCACTCGGGACTCGGCCACAGCGGCCACCTGCACGCACACCGACAATTGCCTGCAATTGCTGACTTGGCCCGCAGGTGGTGCTTGGCGCGGGCCTCATCGCGCTCAGCGCCGGCGTGGTGGCGGTCTGGGGCGCACCGGCGGCGGCGCTGCTCCAGCCGGTGCGTGGGAACGCTCTCTATGAACCTCTTACCAGTGGCCAAGTCATGAAGGCACCCTGCATGTTGATTTACGCGTTGACGCATCCTACCTTGGCGCACGCAGGGCACGGCCTTGACGTCCACCTTCACGCAGCTGGGCCTCGCCTCGGTGGCGAGCTACCTCACCAAGCAACAGGTGAGGCACAATGCATGGGACTTGGCCAGGGCACGGTCCTGATGTGTCCTCGAGCGGCCTCGAGACCAGGTTGGCCAGCCCATGACGGCTCACACAGCACAACTTCACCGCGAACCACAAGCGCACGCTGCCTGCGGGTCATCTAACGCAACCGCCACCCCACAAACACCTTCCCGCAGGCCCTGGCCGTTGGCGCTGGCCTCTTCATGTTTGTCTCAACCGCCCTGGGACCCGTCCTCACCCTGGGCGACCGCAACCGCCCTCCAACCGCAACCCCAACCACAACCCCCACCGCCCCCACCAACAGGCAGAACACCACCCCGCCCAGCGGCGGCAACACCTTTGCAGCAGCACCACCACCACCAGCGCAGGAGGCCACCCCCTCATTCGTGAGGGGTGGACGTGCACGCGGGCCCGCACCCGCACCCCCCGCCGCCGCTGCCGCCACCACCGCTGCCCCCGCTCCCAACCCCCTCGACACCAGCTCCCTCTCACGTGGCGGCCGCGGCCGCGTCACCCTCGGTGCCACCACCACCACCACCCCTGCCGCCGTCCCCGCACCTACCACACCCTCCCCATCAGACTCCTTTGGAGGCCGCGGTGGCCGCGCACGCGGCGGCAGCCCCGCCCCCCTCGACCTCCCCTCCTCCACCTCCCCTGCCACCGCCACCGCCACCGCCCTCCCCGCCGCCACCTCCGTGGTGCAGGAGGTGAGCCGTGGGGGACGTGGTGGCCGCAGCCCCAGCCCCGCCCCCTCCGCCTCCGCCACCCTCTTCTCCTCCCCCCTCGGCACCTCCTCCCCTGCGCTCGAGGAGGGGATGCTGGTCCCCGCACGCGTCTTCCCCGACGGCACCCTGCTCTACTCACTGGACCAGCTCGCCTCCTCCCCACCCGCAAACGTGCTGGCCAGCAGGTCCGCCTCCACCTCCCCGCGTCCCAGCGCCTCCCGCACCACCACCATCCTCTCTGCCGCCACCAGCACCTCCAACAGCACCGCCACCACTGCCAGCGCCGCCGCCGCCAGCGGAAACGCAGTGGTGTCGCGCCCGGGGGGTCGTGCCGGCCGCTCCCCAAGCACAACCGAGCCCTCCCCTAGCAGCAGCAGCAACGAGAGCAATGGCAGCAGCAGCAGTCCGTCGGCGGAGGGTGTGCTCAAGACGCCGGGTGTGGTGGTGGCGGCGGTGGCGTGGGCGGCCATGGATGCGGCGGGAGGCCTGCTCAGGGCGGCGTCGCCCGCTCTGCAGCAGCTCACCGTGTCGGTGGCACGCTAATAACTTTCGCTGTCAAGTTGTGGTGGGTGTGGGAGAGTGCTGCACGATTGAGAGGAGCATGGAGTGTGCGGAGCAAGCAGTCTTGCAGCTGATGACGACTTTGGCTTTGGGTTGTGACGTTTGGACGCGGCGGCTTGATCTCGTTGAGCTTGCTCTGGACCGTGCTTGTGAGTGAGCAAATGTGGGGTGGTGCCTAGGAGCGGGCCCTGCTGACTTGCGGCGTTGCCCCTTTGCTTTGCTTTGAGTTGCAGCTAGCACACGCACCTGACACCTGACCCTTTCCTTTTTTTGCTTTGCTGCCGCCTGGAAGGGTGCGTGAGCCCACGGCTTCATGCGTCTTGCGCAAGGGACGATTTGATCAGTCTCGGCCACCCAAAGTGGGCCCCGCCATTCCTTGACGTGGGCAGTCGTGTGGGGCACTGCAGCGTGCCAATCCGGCTGCTGTGCAGCCCTAGTGTATCGATCCAGTGTACGATAACGCGAGTGGTGAGCGGCACACCACCATGCCACCGCTGAGCACGGCCACTTGCAACTTGCCAGTTGGCCCAAGACCACGGCCGTGCACATTTGCGGGCGTGGCGAGCAGAGTTTGCACATCTCTTGCAAGTCTTGCGCATAACTTGACATTTGATTCTGCAAGCCCGCTGCGTGTAGCCACAAGGTTGTTGCAGAGTGATGCAAATGTTGCTTTTCATGTGCAATTGAGTTATTGAGTTTCATCGCAAGCAGTACGAGGGACACAGTTCATGCAAAGCAAGCCAGCACAGCCCTGCACGCGGCGGCTTCAAAAGCGCAGCGCCTCCAGTATGCAGTATCTGACATCATACAGGTACATGAGATCATGCAGCCCTGGCAGTGGCGTCAGGTTTGCCAGGCAATGGCCTCCCCAGCCCTGTCCCCCAAGCTCCCAACCGGTCCCTGCTGCCTTGGTTGCCGCGGCCGGGCCGCCCCGTTTGCAAGCGCACGCACACTGCAGGGGGCCCCAACCAGTGACCAGGTCACGTGTGCCAGGCCTGCCCCGCGCTGCCCCCCAGCCCCGGCCCCCCTGCTGCCCCCACAGTCCTGCGTGGCGCCTGCAGCATGCTGGTCATGTCGTGCTCATCAAGGTACACCTGCGGTGTGGCAGGACGTTGGTGCCTTGGTGGCTTGGTGACTGCATGCTCTGGCCTGGGATGGTGCCTTATCCTTCCACGCTGCTGATCCGTGCTGCCTTGGTTCATGCGGCTGGGCCGCCCCGTTTTGCAAGCGCACACACACACACACACACCTGCATCAGAGGCGAGGAGCTGTGGAGCTCCTTGCTGCCCTGCATACACGCACGCACAAACAATCACATTTCCCGCCAGCGGCTGCAGCTGTTTGTGCCGGGACCAGGGTGACGCTAGAGGCGGGGTGATATCATTATTAGCCACGCACCGGGTGCTGCTGTTGCTGCAGTTGCGCGGGCACCATGGTGACGGGGGCGCCACCCATCACGTTGGGGAAGACCACGGTGGGATGGCCCAGCAACAGCCTGCAGGCACAGTATGACAAAGGTGAAGCATCCGGAGTGGGATGCCCTAGCAGCAACCTGCAGGCCCACAGCAGCACTTCGTTGTGGGGGTGGCGCAGTGGGTGGACTGGGATGCGCTGCTGTGCAGACAACCAAGCAGCAAGAACAAGGGCTTCTGTGACGTGCCCTGCTGCGTGTGCACACTCGTCATGGGTGGTCCCGCCTGCCCACGAGTGCAGCCGCCACAGTTCCATCCACGACCAACCCTAGCCCTAACCCTAGGCCACACACACCTGTGCGTGACGGCGTGCTGCCAGACCTGGGGCATGTACTCCTTGGTGGTCAGCCGAGAGCCACCCCTGTCGTCAGCATCCTGCACGCAAGTTGGCCAGTGCAGGACTTCAGGTGCACTGTGTGTGTGTGTGTGTCGAGCTTTACATCTGGTAAAGTCGGTTATGGCAAACAGATGGTCCCACAATTCGCAGACATGCTGCACATCCACAGCCCAAGAATTTGGGGCTGAAAATGTGTTTTGCCAAATGGTACCGCGACTCCATATCACACGAGAGCCTCCCTTGCCGTCCAGCATCCTGGGTGCAAACCACGGAGCACGCGTGACTGCAAGGGCTGGGGTTAGGCTAACCCTAACCCTAACCCCGCGCCCACAAAGAAGCACAACACCAGCTGTGACACACAAACGTGCACTGGCGCGAACTGTGCTTGGCGAGGCCTGTCTGGCCATCTTTGTCACGGCTGCAGCATCATGACACCTGTCGTGAACGCCATGCAATGATGATGATGACACAAACCTCACACAAGCGCACCTGCAGCGCCACCGATGCGTGCTTGGCCACCACGGCGCACAGCCTGTGGCCCTGTGCCAGTCGCTGCAGCACCGCCACCAGCGCTGCCAGTGCCTTGGCCGCACCCAGCGGGGGTGGGGGGGCCACGACGTAACGGGGCACGGCGAAGGCTGGGGTGAGCGAAAGGTTTGGCGTGCCACCTGAAAGCAAAGGCAGGCAGGCAGGCAGGCAAGAAGAGAATGAGCTGGAGAACGAGGAGAAAGGAAGACAGAGAACGCGCTGATAGGGCCAGGATTGCATGATTGTGGCAAACGACACACGCAGTGCTACGCCCAGTCACATCGTCATCATCATTTCATGGCGTTCACGACAGGATGCTGCAGCCGCCACAGTGTCCCCACGTGAAGTACCTCCAGTGCCACCAGCACCCTTGCCTGCACGCCACCCACCACCTGGAGCCGCCCAGTCACCAACACACTGCACCCACCTGGAGCACCAGCAGCACCACCACCACCACCAGCGCCCGCACGCCTCGGACTACCAGGAGGCGTGGCCGAACCACGCTTGCTGCCTCCTCCAAACCCAGTACTGGCGGCGGCGGAGTAAGCGTTGGTGTAGGCGCGCGGGGGGCTGGAGGGCGGGGTGGTGTGGGGCGTGGCGGTGGGGGAGCGCTTGGCGGCGCGGGGGGCGGGTGGCGTGCTGCCGGGTCCGGGGGTGTAGGGGCAGGCGCGCTGGGCCTTGTCGGAGTGGGAGAGGCTGCCGATGTCGTCCAGGAGGAGGAGGCGGCAGGGTGCGTTGGCGTCCTGCGGTGGGGTTGTGATGGTGCCAATGGAATGGTGCACGAGGGGAAGCGGGCAAGAGGCAAATAGCTGGCAAGGGGCTGCAGGTGTGTTGTTGAGAACGGGAGTATCAATAGCCCTGGTGCAGCACTCCTTTGCCCAGCAGCAGTGCCTTCAAAGCCTGCTGCCCATCCACCCACCCCTCACTGACCTTGCACTGCCGCAGCACACCCTTGTCCGCCATGAGCAGTGCGGCAAGCAGCTGCAGAGAGCTGTGCGCCTGCACCATGTGTAGACGCTCCCAGCAGTCACTCTGCACCGCCGTCCACGCCTGCACCACCGCCTGAGCCTCAAACGCAGACCTGCATGCGGGTGTGGCATGCGGTGCTTTAGGGTTGGCGGCGGCATGGCATCAAATGGACCAGATGCGCGTGGTTTTGGGTGAGTTGCTGCCCTGCTGCAGCCCTGCCTATGCAGCAATCAGCAACGGTAACCCTCACACCTCACCCGGCCTGACCTGGGTGTGAAGGGTGACGGTGAAGCCCCTGAGCTGCCCCCCAGCTGCTGCTGCTGCGGGTGTTGTGAGGCCAACAGCGCTCTTGCCTCCATGAGCTGGGCGTGAAGGTCGGGAAAGCACCGCTTCATCTCCGATTCTAGCACCTGCAGGGCAGGGTACGAGCTGGCTTGCAGATGGACGAGCAGGGTGGGGTCGGGGGCAGCAGCAACAGGTGTGCCATGCGCCAAAAGGCAAGAGTGTTCCAGCCAACAGAGCGGTGGCAGGAAGAGCAGGCAAGGTGACGCTGCTGGTGTGGCGAGGTGGCGCAGGCGGATGCTGTCGCCTTGACACGTGGATGCACGATGATGATGCCGCGACACAATCCCCCCACCCCGTCTGCAATCCAGCAGGATGGCGATGCAGACATGCGGTCCACACCTTGAACGTGAGCAGCGGGTCGCTCTTGTCCAGCTCCACCAGCACCACACTGTGCCTCGGCGCTGCCGCTGCTCCTGCCAGGACGTTGAGATCGTGTGGTGGCCCAGCCCCGTGCGCCCACGCGCCACCGCTGCCTCCCGCTGAACCCACCCAAGGGCTTTGCAGCCCGTGCGCCGCCACGACCCGCCACGCGCCGGGCACGATGCAGCGCATCGCCATCTGCAGATCACCGGTACGCGGCGCAGGTGTGCAGGTGCGTGTAGCTGGCAAACGGGGAGGCCAGCTGCAGCACCAGGGTGTGTTTGCGCGTGTCGGGATCGCAAACGTGCATCAAGGGAACATGCTGCCGTGCCGCACAGGTGGCAACCCGAGGCTCCTCACTCTGAGCAGCATCGTGGTCTTGCCGCACCCCGCCGGCCCCGCCACCTCCATCAGGCAGCCCGGGCGCAGCGTCGTGCCCATGTGCGCGTCCAAAAAGTCGAGCCCCGTGGGCAGCTGCTCCTGGCGCAGGCGCAACACCAGGTCAGCCGCGGTCTCGTCGGGGGCCAGGAACTCTGCCACCTGCTGCTCCGTGAGCGTCTGCATGCTGTCTGCTGTGCACGGCGGGGATGCACGCGCTGCGCCCGCTGTGGTCACAATCCAGCTGCAGCGTGGTGGTTGGGAAGCATGCGGCGCATTGTGGATAAAGCTGCACACCGCACTGCCCACGCAACTCAACCGCAACTCATCACCATGGAAGAGGGAATACCAAGGGTTGGTTGACGCCGGCAGCCCAGCGCGCAGAGAGGAGAGCAGCTCAGGTGCGATGGGTCCCCGCGACAACGTGCTGGCGCTCCGCAACGACCGCAAGGCCAAGCGCAAGGAGAAGCTGCTGAAGAAGCAGGAGGCGAAGCTCAAGAAGAATCCGGGCTTGGCGGCCAAGCAGGCACGCCTTGCGGAGAAGCAGGCGCTCAAGCAGAAGAAGAAGCAGGAGGAGCGGCTGGAGCGCCGCAAAGCCAGGAAGGAGGTGATCGCTGCCGCCACGGAGGCGCTGCTGGCCGGCAAGGAGCTCGTCTCACAAGTCGTCGACGGCACTCCCATCCCTGAGGGCGCCACAGTCGTGCCTCTCACCGGCAAGCAGCTGCGCAAGCTCAAGAAGAAGCTGCGCAAGGAGAAGGAGGCCAAGGAGGGCGGCGTGCCGGACAAGCCGAAGAAGAAGAAGAAGAAGGCGGGCGCCGGCGCAGCCACCCCGCAGACGCCTGGCTCTGAGACGGCTGACGATGATGACTCCTCGGACTCTGACTCTGACAGCGGCAGCGACGATGACAGCGACGACGGAGAGAAGGAGCCTGCGCAGGCGGCCAAGCAGCATCCCGCCCCAGCGGCGGGAGGCCAGGGTGGGGAGGGCGGTGCGGCGGCGGTGGGAGGGAAGCGGCAGCGGCCCGGCGGCGCTGCTGCGGGCGCGCAGCAGCAGGAGGGTGGTGCGGAGGGTGGGGAGGGCGGGGAGAAGCGGTCGCGGAGCAGCATCCCGCTGGTGTCCAAGGACACGGCCACTTACCTGAATGAGGTGGTGGAGCATCTCAAGTGAGAAGTCGTTGATTGATAGTCAGTGGACACAGACGTGCGGCGCCCAGCCATGCTTGCACTTGGCACCAAGCAGTGCCCACCACCTGGTTGTGCACCACATCACACTGTCTGGTGGCATTGGTGTGTTGCACGTGTGTGTTGCAGGGGCCTGGTGGATGACGAGGAGCGTCAGCTGCTGGTGGGCAACGTGCTGGAGGAGATTGCGGGCAAGGAGCAGGCAGCGGCAGGTGACCCGCAGTGCAGCCGCCACATGGAGGCGCTGCTGGGGGTCGCAAGCCCTAAGCAGCTCATGGGCTTCCTGGCGGCAGTCATGGAGACGGGAGGGCTCAGCCACCTGGCCACCAGGTGAGGTCGCTGCTAATGGCGGTGGCAGCAGTGGCAGAAGCAGGCAGCAGAAGCAGGTGGCAGAAGCAGGTGGCAGAAGCAGTGGCAGAAGCAGGCGGCAGAAGCAGGCGACAGCAGCAGGTGGTGTGCTTAGCGGCTTGTCGGCGGCTGCTACCAGTGCAGGAGTCCTCCCCTGGCTGGCATCACAGCTTGCCAAGGCGCAGTGGACTGACAGTGCTGTCGCCTGGACGTGCGCGCCTTGCGCCCTTGCAGTCCCTTTGGCTCCCACGTGGCGGAAAAGGTGCTCATCCGACTGGGCGAGGCGCACGACACCCTGTCCAACGAGGAGTTTGACCAGCTGAGCACGGTGAGGTCATTTGGGCTTAGGGGTGGTGCATGTGCAGCGGCCTGACACTCATGCCTCAAGCGATTGCTCGCCACACGACCTCCAAGCACACGCCGCACGCTGAACACCATACTTTCGACCTTTTGTGACGGCTGCAGCATCATGACACCTGTCGTGACCGCCATGCAATGATGGTGACGACGATGATGATGATGACACACGTGCCCCTTGCCCTCACCCCCACCTTGCATGCAGCTGCTGCAGAGCGTCACCCAGGAGATCACCGACTCCCTGTGGGCCTTCATCACCGACAAATTCGCCACGCACGTCGCCCGCCGTGTGCTGTGCGTGCTGTGCGGCGCCAACATCCTCCCCTCTGGCAACCGCGGCCCAACCGCCTCAACCACCTCAACCGCCGGCGCAACCGACCAGGGCGCGCACCACCTGCAGGACGACGACCTGCTGAGCCCTAACAACAACGGCAAGAAGCCCTCGTACCATGCGCCGGGCGCCGCCGCCAGCGGCCTGGCTGCCCGCATGGGAGGTGGCGCGGGTGCACCGGGGCAGGGCAAGGGCGGGCGCAAGGGTAAGGGCGCCGCTGCTGCCGGTGCTGCTGGTGATGCGGTCGGCGGTGCGGGTGCGGGTGCGGGGGGCGGGGCGAGGTCGGCGTGCCGGTTCCCACAGCAGGTTGAGGCGCTGCTGCGCGTGCTGTGCCGTGAGGACCACAGCGGGGACGCCATGACGGAGCTGGTGGGGGGCAGGTACTCGTCGCCGTTTGTGCAGGCGGCGCTGCGGGCGGCGGCACTGCTGCCCAACAGCAGGTGCGTGTGCATCTTTGCTTGTTTACTTGGGACCTGGTGGCGAGGCAGGGTGGCGCTCAACATGGCGAGGATGGCCGGGCAGCGGGAAGAGCAGGGCAGAAAACGGCAGTCTGCAGCAGCGTTGTCGCAGCTGTGTGTTTGTGCATCGCCGGCCAGGTGTTGACGTGCTGTGTTGACGTGTGCGCATGTGCTGTGCAGGAACGTGCTGTGCGCGCTGGTGCCTGCGGTGCTGGGGGCCACCTTCTTCATCGAGGGGGTGGCTAAGCAGGGTGAGTGCCACCCGTCACACAGGTCACGGCGCATCTGCACTGCACACAGGACCGCTGTTGGCGCACTGCAAGTGTTACCTCACAAGCAGCCGGTCTGCAAAGTGTTGTTGCGCAGTGTGCAATGCGCGAGTGAGCCAACGCCACAGTGAGAATCTGTCTTGTGTCACATGCGCTGCGTCACGTGTGGGTTGTTGCCTCTGTCACATGAGCTGCGTCACGTGTGGGTTGTTGCCTGCGCAGGCAAGGTGCTGGAGGGTGTGCCCGCCGATCACATCCAGGCCATGCAAGAGGACCCCACCGCCTCCCACATGCTCGAAGTGGCCATTGCCGTATCAGGCACCGTCCCAGGCCTCCTGGAGGAGCTCATCCAACGCTTCTTCCTGGCCACCGGTGCCACGGCGGCAGCAGAGGGGGCGGCGGCGGCGGGGGCGGAGGAGGAGGCGGGGAGGCGGCTGCGGGTGGCTGCGCTGCACCCACACGCCAACTTTGTGGTGCAGGCGCTGCTGGCGTCGTGCAGCAACGCAGCACAGGTGGGTTGGCGAGGCGGGGCGAGTTGTTTAAATTCATTATTTTTAACTACTGCTTTATATCCACTTTGTTGAGTATTAATGCGTGGGGACGCGCGGGGCGGTGACGCAGCCAGCAGGGCGCAAGCGTCACGCAGCCTTACTTGTCATGTCCTTGTTTGGCCTCCTGCCTCCCACACGAGAGCCCTCTTCTCTTGTCGCTCCTGCGTCCATCATCATCATCATCATCATCATCATCATCATCATCATCATCATCATCCATTACACGGCATTCGCAGTTGCCACGTATAGCAAACTGGCGGTGCTGCAGACAAGAGGGCTCACACGCCAATGTACACGCATCTCTTGTCGCTCCTGTGTACACGCAGGTCACGTCCCTCTTCACCCCCCTCTCCTCCATCCTGGGTGAGCTGCTGCGCCGCCGGCGTGGCGGCGTGGTGGCGGCTCTGGTGGCGGCGTGCGGCCGCACCTCGTCCTGCCAGCGGGAGCTGTGCGCCGCCCTCAGCAAGGCGCTCACGGCACACCCGCCCTGGGCGGGCAAGCCAGGTGTGAGGGGTGCGGACCAGTGCCCCCAGGGAGTGATGGCTTACTGTTCTCTTACTGTTCTCTTACTTGTTCTGAACAGTAACTGGGTGTCACTGAACAGTAACAGGGCTTGCTGCATTCGACCTGTCTGCAGCAACCGAGACCTGCTAACAGACGCTCTCATTTGCCGAGACGCCACGCAGCGATGTTGATGATGGATTGGTGCTCACTGCTGCCCTAATGAGCGCTGCTTCATCCCCCGCAGCCACCGAGGTGCTAGCTGCTGCCCTCCTCTCCCTGGACGCGAGCGGAGCGCCCCTGGAGGTGGGCAAGGACGTGCCCATGCCTGACGCGGCCGCGCTTTGCCAGCTCAAGGCGCCCGCACTAGGACCACCAGGGCAGGGGGTGGTGCCGCGCCTGGCGCAGCTGGGCGCCTCCATCCTCATCAACGTGCTCAAGTTCCAACAGGTGGGCGCGTGTGGTGGTGGTGGGAGGGGGGTGCACCAGGGCAGGAAGGGGGGTTGCTGGGTCTGGCGCAGCTGGGTGCCTCCAACCTCATTAATGTGTTCAAGCACCAACACTAGCGACTGTTTAGCAACTGGGCAGCCTTGGATTAGTTGTGGGGATTGCGACAGGACCTCTGAAACGCAAGCAGCGTGTCTTTTGGCGATGGAGTGGAGGTGGTGCTGCACGGTGCTCATGCCATCAGGCGGCCCGCCCTCCTCACGCCTGTTTGCTCACGACTTTCCACAAGCATTTGGCATCCAAACCACCCTGTGTCGCCCCTTTGGTTCCCTGCACACACATGTGCCCTAACCCTAACTGTAACCCCCTCACAACCCGCCTGCCGCACAGGGCGCGTGCCGTGACTTCACCGACAGCCTGCTGAGCCTGCCTCCCGCCACCCTGGCGCTGGTGGGGCGTGACCCTGCTGGCTCGTGGGCGCTCGAGTCACTGCTGGACGGCACGGCACCCGTCAAGGTGAGGGCTCAGGGATGGCTTAGGGCTTTGAGGGCTTGGTGTGGGTTGCATGAGCGCAGGAGGACGACACGGCATACGTCAAGGGGACTTGTTTCGCGGCCAACACGTCAGCCTGCCCTCACGGTTTGTCTGCCCTAGTGTATTGTAGGCACACGCACTCAAGCATGTCTGCAGGGACTGCAGCAGCTTGCCTGCTCCTTTGCTGAGCCGTATACACACCCCACCTTGTTGCCACTTGTGCTCGCACAGGTCAAGGCCAAGCTGCTGCACAGCCTGATGGGCGGGTGGGCGGTGGTGGCCTCCTCCCCCTCGGGCTCCTACCTGGTGGAGAAGGCCTACTCATTGGCGGTGAGTGTCATGATGGACAATGCAATATTGTCCCACACTCTGCCCGTGCTGCATGTGTCGTGTGGCTGTGCTGCTGCACAGCGTGTGGTGCGCTGCATGACGCAGCAGGGCATGAGGTCACGTGTACCTCTCTCGCCCTTTTTCACTCAAATGCCCCTTTTACACGCTCCCCTCCCTCACTCAACGCACACGACTTTGGCTCGCGTGCCTGAGTGCTGCGGGACATCTGATACGCCCGGTAGTTGGGCTCTGGCCCCGCCAAGGCGCCCAAACAGACGCAAACATCGACACACACACACACACACACACACACACACACACATGACGCAGGACGTGGCCAGCAAGGAGCGCATGGTGGTTGAGCTGCTGGCCCTCGAAAAGGCGCTCAGCGGCACGCGGTGGGGGCCCAAGCTGCTGGCGCGCCTGGGCGCAGACGCTTACAAGCGCGACGCCGCACAGTGGAGGTGCGTGGTGGCAGCGGTGCTAGGTGGTGGCGCTGCTGGTGGTGCTGTGTGGTGCCGGTGTGTGTGTGTGGTGAGCTTTAATCTGGTACAGGTACAGCCATGTCTGGCAAGCAGATAGGTGCGCGCGCTGACAGGCCCTCTCTTTCCCTGGTGCTGGTGGTTGCCGTTGCCTGCTGTGCACGCCTCTCCCATCCAGGCGTAACCTTTCCCTGCTCTCTCCCTTGTTGTGCCCCCATCATGTGCCTGCAGGCGCAGCACTGAGTCCACCGCCCGCACGCTGCAGGCCTTCACCGACCTCTTTGGCCCACCAGCGGCCGCCACACCCGCCGGCACCGACACGGCAGCGGCAGCGGGCGGCAAGGAGGGCGGCAAGGAGGGGAAGAAGGGCAAGAAGGGCAAGAAGGAGGACAAGGAGCAAGAGGCGCCTGCGGCGGCGGCGGCGGTCGCTCAGCAGCCAGAGCAGGTGCGGTGACGGACAGTGGGGGTGCCTGCTGTTTGGGGCCGTTTGCTCGTCCGCTGCGGGGCTGTTTGCTCACCTGGAGACACAGGCCCGAGGGGCATTATGCGCTGTGTGCACGATTTGGTGTGTTGGTGTTGCGCGCAGGCACCCGCGGCGCAGGAAGAGGGCGGCAAGAAGGGCAAGGGCAAGAAGAAGCGCGCGCTGGAGGAGCCTGCGGAGGAGGCTGCTGCTGCTCCTGAGGGGCCTGCTGCTGCCAACGGCGTGCACGATGGCGAGGAGGGCAAGAAGAAGAAGAAGGCCAAGAAGGCCAAGGCGTGACCGGAGTTGTCGTGCGGGAGGGGCTTGCATGCGTTCGCGGCGTCTGGAGCGTGGGAAGGGGCACACAACAAGCCAGAGAGCAGAGGAACACTTGGAGAGAACACAAAGCACGCACTGCAGAGCGAGCGAGCGAGAGGAGTCACAGAATATTGCGTCAGGAGGCAGGGAGGCAGGATGGCACCCCAGGCGCAGCAGCAGAGGAAGCGCGTGCTGGTCGTGGGCGCGGGCGCTGCAGGTGCGGCTCCGTCGTGCGCGCTCCTTGCTGCACACGCGTCGTGGCCGCTCGCGCTTTGACCTTGACCGAACGAGTGGCCACGGGCATCATCGTGGCCACGGTCACGATTGGAATGGCATTGGCGCTCACGGTCTGCGCGCACGGTCGGTGCACTGCTCCACTTGCACAGGAACGGCGTGCGCGTGGTCGCTGGCGCGGCACCAGGCGAAGTTCGATGTGCATGTGTGGGAGGCGCTGCCAGTTCCCGGAGGCGTGGCGTCCTCCTGCACCGTCAAGGACAGCCAAGGTGCACTGCAGTGGGGTGAACATGGAGGCAATTGTCAGCTGAGGGGAGGGATGCTCGCGCGCTCGTCCCGCCGATGTGCGCTGCTCGCCTCACGCCGCCGATTGCCAGGACCAGCGGCAGCAGCAGCCAAGTCCAGTCCAGTGTGGAGACATCCTGCATGACGCAGCCTGCAGCCGCTGAGGAGTTATGCTGCAGCGGCTGCGTCCCCGCACGCCGCATCACGCTCCTTGCCAGCTGCAGCCCACGCAAGCCCACACAAGCGCACGTCCTACACGTGCGCAGGTCGCGAGTACGTGTTGAACGACCAGGTGCAGGGCGGGGCCAAGAGCTACCGCCACAACTTCATGCTCCTTGCCGAGCACGGCTTCAAGCCGCACCCCGTGGCCATGCGCATTGCCTTTGGCGTGGGTGACAGGCAGTGGACCAACCACTCGCCCAGCCAGGTCACGGACAGGTGCGTGACAAGGGGCACAGCGTGGAAGCGAGGTCCACGCGGCACAAGCCTTGGCAGCGGCTCAGCAGGCAGGCAGGCAGGCAGAGCAGCACCTTTGCTGTGCGGTGCCTGAGCCGCACTGCCCTGCTTTGCCACCGCTTTGCAGGCTCAAGGGCGAGATTGCCAGGTTTGGCAAGCTGCTTGAGTGGGTTCAACGGTTTGAGCCCATCTTCGTGCTGGTGCCCATCGAGCGGGTGAGTGGTCCACCCAGCTGACACCTGGGCGCCGCTGCTGCTAGCAGCTGATGAGCGGAGCTGTTGTTGTTGTTGCTGCATACCTTCAGCCGGGGCGGCTGTTCGGGTGGAATCGGGTACAGCCCCAGCACCCACGGCCATGTGTGCTTGCCTGCCCAGTGTGGTCTGGTGGGCGCATGGCACGACTGACAGGTCGCCACGACCAGCAGCCTGCCACCCACATGCACCCCTTGCTCACTACACTCTGTCTGGTATCTGCTTGCCAGACATAGCTGTACCAGATGCAAAGCTCAACACACACGCCTGGTGTAGTGGGCTTCGGCCCCGCAGAGGCGCCCAAACAGATGCACATTTGTTATCTGTGTGCGACACACACCCCACGCCCGCACACGCGTGTGGTGCGCGCAGTTGCTGAGGTGGCACGGTTTCAGCGCAGAGTTCCGCAACCACATGGTCTACCCTCTCACGGCCCTCTTCTTTGGCACGGGCAACCAGACGCCCCATGTGGCCTCCGCCGTGGTGGCGCGTGTGTTCCTGGACCCCAAGCTCAGGCTGTTTGACTACTCGCCTGACAGGCTGCTCAGCAGCGTGCCGGTCAGTGGCTGGGGCGGGTGTGGGTGCTGCGTGCTGCGACACGACAGGGATGAAGGTTGGAGAGGCTACTGCAGCAATGCCTGGAGCTTCCCTTGTGCTTCAGTCTGGAACTCTTGAGTGCTAGGGCAGCAGTCAGAGCGCCTCCTGCACCGCTCCTCCGCGCTGCGTTCCACCCGTGCCATTAGAACGCTAACAAAGCCCCAGCCCTAACCCGGAGCCCGAAATCTCCGCGTGCGTGTGTGCCCTGGCTGCAGGACATGTACGCCTTCCCCCTGCTGCAAGACGTGTTCACCACGGTGGCGGCGCGTGGCGGATACCAGCTGCACTGCTCACGGCCGCTCAAGCGGGTGCAGCGGTCGGTGCGGGGCGACGCCGGACCGATCCTGGCCACGGACGACAAGGGTGTCACGGTGAGTGATGGACTGATTGTCGGCGTTTGATGGTGGTGGTGTGCGTGTGTTGAGCGTTGCAGCCGTGTCTCGATTGGGCAATGCAACTGGACAATGCAATTCCCTTGCCTTGGATGAGCTGAGCTGCAGGAGCGTTTTGACGAGCTGGTGTTTGCGTGCGACGCCGAGGCCGTGCTCAAGATCCTTGACAAGCCCACCTGGTGAGTGGCTTGAGGCTGCGCGTCTGTTTGCATGCCCCTTGCACAGCCTCAGCATCGTGCAAGGGGGCCAATAGGGGGAAGTGCACAGCTGCAGCGCCAAGGCCTTGGGGACGTGGGCTTCGAGAATAAACGTCATTGTCATCATGGCATGGCGTTCACGACAGGTGTCATGATGCTGCAGCCGTCAGGTGTCATGATGCTGC
>QAXK01002555.1:0-13311 GCA_004335735.1 Chlorella sp. KRBP | reverse complement strand
CAGGTTGTAGAGGCAAGGTTGAATTTAGTGGCGGCGCGCCTGGTCCCGGGCCCGCCGGCGGGTGCGGCAAGCCGCGCGCATCGCAGCCATCGATGCTCCCCCATGGCCGCGTGCCTTCGTCATCGCGCTTGCCTCGAACATGCTCGCACTCACCGCGAGCTTGCCCGTGATGAGCGGCGAGGCGATGACCTGGACCCAGAAGTCCTTCGGCGCCGAGTAGATCTCCGACAGATGGCCTGCAAGTGGCGAGAGGAGCAGAGCGTGCACACTGAGTCAAGGGTGCCGCGATGTGGCTGTGTGTGATGCGCACTGCGCGAAGCCTCGCGCTCATCAGGGCGCACTCACAGGCACCGGACGTGGGAGCGGACTCTTGCGCCTGTGCGCCAGCGGCGGCGCAAAGGACGAGTGCCAGAGCGAGGAGCGTGAACGACTTGCAGTGAGCCATCGTGCTGTGTTGTGTGTAGCGTTGTGTGTTGTGAGAGCGGCGCGAGGCCTTCTCTTGTGCCGCGAGCGTTCTCCGCCCGCCTGTCCTGCGGATGAGTGGACGTTGTGGAGGCACGCCGGCACGAATCTGGTACCCAGGGGCCACAGGGAACGCTGCTGAGCCTTGCGGCGCATTGCCCAACAGGCAGGAGCTGCTGGCCCGCTGCTGAATGCGTGCGGCACTGCGCAAGCGGGCATCATGATGCACGGTGCACGCGTCGTCTGGACCGCCCTGCATCATGGGAGGTGTGCAGGCAGATGGCCAGCATTGCCAGGGACATGTGCACCTGATGTGCTCCTTTGCTCCTTCGCCCCGAGCGGTCCTGGTTGCCTGTCTAGGTCAGGGTGCGCGAACGGTTGTCCAGCACGGCTCCAGGCGGCGCGAAGCGGCGATGCAGCAGGCAACGGCACAGCGGTGCACGAGCGGAGATATATGGCCTGGGCCGGTCTTCAGAACTCATCACTCACCGTCGCATCGAGCTCTTCGCTTGCCGATCCAGCGCCAGCCAACAGACCCGCACACTCAACGCCTCAAAGCCATGGCGCGGCACTCACGCCAGAGGAGAGCAACGCACCTCCTGGACGCGCTGGTCGCGGCGCTCTCCGTGGCCACCGCATCCCCCTTCACCTTCGCCTTCGCAAGCTGCGGCGCCGACATCAAGGTGCGCCGGGGCGCACCGCAGGCGCCGGCTGCTCTCCACCCGCCACCCCTGCACCCCCGTGTGCTCAAAGCCTTACAAGCGTGCGCCATGCGCCAATGTGCGTGCAGTATGGCGTCATGATTGACGCGGGCGCCACCGTCGGCAGCAGCGGCTTCGCGCTCGAGCAGCAGTTCGTCCAAGACCTCGTGTCAGGTGAGCCTCACGTCTTGCTGGCCAGCGCCAGCTCCTGCAGCCGTGCAGCCGTGCCCCACCCAGAGCAACGGTGCACCAGGCCAGCACTCTTGACTTGCCTACATGCCACCCACATGCGCCCTGCACGTGTGCAGACACCTGGACTTCAGGCTCCCGCTACGTGCTTGGCCAGTACGGCCAGCTAGGCGCCTCCCTCGACTTCAACAACCTGGCTTCAACCACCCCAACCGACGCCGCCTCCATCACCTCCACCATCAGCACGTGGTTCTACCTGGGACAGGAACCACGCTACAAGACCACCCTCAACGCGGCGAGCGCTACCCTGGGCAGCACCGGCACGCGGGCGCTGGTCCTGGTGGCCGGCGGCGCACTCAGAGGCGAGGGCTTTCCGGCGTTTGTGGACGCGGCGGTGCGGGCGCAGGCGGCTGGCGTCAACGTGGCCATCATCGAGGTGACGGGGGCGGGCGCGGCAGCACTCAGCAGCCTGGCCTCTCCTGGCCTGCACTTCCCCGTGGCTTCCTTTGACAACCTGCCAGCACTGGCCAGCACCGTCAGCAGCGTGCTGTGTGCCAAGGCGCCACCCTCCTTCCCGCCACCAGCTGCAGCGAGCCCGCCGCCATCACCCTCACCGCCCAGCCCCTCGCCACCTCCTCCCTCGCCATCACCCGAGCCCCCCTCCCCACCACCACCATCTCCCTCATACGCGTCTCCTCCCCCATCCCCGTCCCCACCCCCACCCCCACCGACTGACAATGAGGCCCCTTATAACCCAGGCTGCGGATCCGCCACCTCTGCCGGCGACGTGCCCACCTTTTGCGGTCAGGCGGGCGAGGGCCTGTTCGCCGACCCGTGCGCATGCAACCGGTTCTACAACTGCGGTCCGCGTGACCTGAGCGGCATGGGCACCGGGGGCCTGCTCACCTGCCCAGCGGGCTTGTACTACAACGCCGACACGCAGCAGTGCGACTTCCCAGGCCAGCCTGGCGTCACGTGTGTTGTTTAGTAGCTGTGGGTGAGATGCCTATTCATCGCATTAATGGCCCCGGTTTTGGGGACCGCAGGAGGATGCTATATACTGTCCTCTCAATTCGTTTCATTCTGTCTGGATTGTTTGCCCCTTCATTCGGTTCCCGGACCCAGCCCTGAGTTGTGCGAGCTGCTCTCTCTCTTTCCAGGAACGGGCCCTGCAGCTTCTGCCAGTCAAGCTGCAGGCAGCGGCAACTTGAAAGCGGCAATCGCATGAAAGCGCCAACTCCTTGCAGCAACGTGCGGCTCATGCAACACGATGAACACAGCGCAGCTGGGGCCGTGCAATGAGTCATCAACAGCAAAGCCTGCTGCTCCTGCTCCTGCCTCACCAACACTTCTTCTGCTGCTGCCAGGCGGCTGGAGGCGCTGCTCCTTGCCGTGCACGCCCCTGATGTTAGCGGGGGATGATGGCGCTGCGACAGTCAGGCTGCCTGCAGCAGTAGGCGGCTGAGAGGGTAGTGAGGTGAGGTGGTGCTTCCTCACTCAAACCAGGTGCAGTCCGGCTGCCTGCAGCTGAAGGCGGCTGAGAGGGTGGTGAGGTGAGGTGGTGCCGCCTCACTCAAACCAGGTGCAGTCGGGCTGCCTGCAGCTGAATGCGAAGCGCAGCTCCTCGTAGTTGCTGATGCCGTGCGCCAGCGGGCCCCTTGTCTGCTTCTGGGTCTCCCTCAGGGGCCGCAGGGGCCGGGGCGTGAAGCCGAGGAACACCAGCAGGTCGTCCATCACACTCCGGGGGCTGGGGGCCGCCTGGGTGGAAGGTGGTGGTGGTGCAAGGGGTGGTGCAGGTGGTGGAGGCGGGGCAGGCTGCTGCACCTCCCCAACGTCAGCGCCGCCTGCTGCTGCCTGCACAGCTGCCGCCACCGCTGCCGCCGCTGTTTCCGCTGCACCCAAAGACGCCGCCGCCTCTGCCACAGGCGCCACTGCTGCCGCAGATGCCGCTGACACAACTGCTGCGGGTGCAGTGGCCGCTGCGCCCAACTGCACTGCCGCCTCCGCCTCCGCTGCCGCTGCAGTCCCTGGTGCAGGCGCCGCCGCCGCCTCCTCCACTGCACGCGCCGCCGCCGCCAGGTCATCGTACGCCAGGTGGAACACGCTGGCCTGCTGCAGCGCGTCAGGACTGCCGCCCTTGCCCACGGCCGCCTGCACATCATCATCATCATTGCAGGGCGTTCACGACGACAGGTGTCATGATGCTGCAGCCTTCACAAAAGAACTGCCAGGCAGGCCTCGCCAAGCAGAAACGAGCTAGGCCAAGCATTAGCCCATGCTTACGGGCACATGCTTGTGCACAGGCCGTACCTGTCCCGCCAACAGCTGCCAGTACTGGCGGTACACGTCCCTGTAGTTGTCGATGAAGCCCTGCGTGCAGCACATGATGGTGGGCCCGTGCACAGCAACATACAGCACACCCCAAAAGGGCGCCAGAACAGATGCAAGCACCGACTCAGCGCGGATATCTGGAACTTGCGTAACTCGACCACGCACAGCTGGAGGAAGGCTCACCTGGAAGGAGGCCGGGTCAATGGTGAGCGGCACCTCATCCAAACGCTTGCTTGTATACGCGCCCACCTGTGAAGGTCACACAACGCCAGCCCATCGCACACAAATGGCTGCCCCACACACAGGCTGATCTCCGGGTGCGTTGCTTGGCGAGGCCTGCCTGGCGATCTTTGGTGACGGCTGCAGCATCACGACACCTGTCGTGAACGGCATGCAGTGATGATGATGACACGCTGATCCCAGGTGCCTTGCTGCGGCGGCCTGGCGCCTTCTGCCAGCTACGCACACCAGCCAGCGCCAACCAGGTGCTTATGCTCTTCTTGCCTGTGGCTTCACGCAGTGTGCGCTGCGAATGATGCGGCTGCGGCTGCACGCAGACGGTGGCGAACCATCACCACTTGTTCTTACCTTGTCTGCCCTCATCTTGCTGGCGTAGACCTGCAGCAGGTTGTCACGCCCGAGCACCACCTTCTTGACGTTGGGGTCTGCCAGCAGGCGCTGGAAGATGTAGTTGCAGGTGCCCTGCCAGTGCTCTGCGCAGCGTGTCATCATCATCATCATCATCATCATCATCATCATCATCATCATCACTGCATGGCGTTCACGGCAGGTGTCACGATGCTGCAGCCGCGCTGCGCAGCGTGCGTGTGTGTGTGTGTGCGCTTGTTAACGGGGCGGCCCAGCCGCGGTGACCAAGGCAGCACGGCGTCAGCAGCGAGGAAAGATGTGTGTGCGTGTAGCTTGCAAACAGGGCTTCAGGCCGCAGCAAACAAGGCAGCCTGCAACCGCAGCGAGGCGGCACAAAACCAGACCAGGCCTATTCGTGTTGGTGCGTGGTGATCACAAAGTGAGATGCCAAAGGGACGTTCCACTCACACCTGAACAAGTGAGACCCTAAAGTGCAGCTGACCCTGATTCCCTACCCTGCAACACACACGAGCCTGGACTTGAGCTGGTCCCCCAAACACCTAGAGAACACGGAGCATGGCAAAGCCTCACCGGGGAAGAGCTTGATGCCGATTGCCCGGGGCGCCACGGGCCGGAGGGGGCACTGCGCACCCGCTGGTGTTGGCGTTGCTGTTGTTGCACCCGCTGGCACGGCCTTGCTGCCCCCGTCAGTGTTGGCGCCAGCACCGTCGCATGCGCTGCTCGTGCCACCACCACTGGCCCCACCACCACCATCACCAGTACCAGCGCCAGCAGCACAACCACCACCATCACCACCACCGCCGCTGGTCCCACCACCTCCACCACTACCGCTGCCAGCGCCACCACCAGCACCGCCACCACAACCACCACCGCCACCGCAGCCAGCGCCGCCCTCCCTGTTCGCGCCCGGACCACTCCCACCGCCTGCAGCAGCACCGCCACCCTCCGCGCCCCCAGGCGCCCACCCCAGCTGCAGCAGCTCCACCAGGAAGCGCTGCGGGTCCTCGTCCCGCTCAAACACATTCCACCTCCACCAAGGGCCCTCCAGCAGGTAGTCGGCGTAGCTGTACACCTGTGGTACAGGCGGTACATGCAGCGGTACAGGCGCGGGTGCAGGGCACGGCGTGCAATTGTGTGCGTGACGTGGCAGCAGCATGCTCTGGACCGGGGAGGTGGGTGCATGATCCTTCCATGTTGCTGCGCACCTCGCCATGTTGCAGCACCTCAGTGCCCCTTTCTGCAAGCTGCCACACACACTCTCAGTGACTGGGCTTGTATCCTGCGCTCTACTGCTGCCCGTGTTGCCTATATGCTCATCTGCTGGCCAGAGAAGGCCGCACCAAGATGTAAAACTCACCAAGATGTAAAACTCGACACGCACACAAGCGGACCGCACAGAGTTCTCCTCTGCATGCATGCAACGCAAGCCCTCACCTTGGCCTCGTTGAAGACCTCGTTGTGCATGATGACTTGCGGGTGGTGGTGCAGCATGCCGCACAGGAGGTTGGTGCCGGTGCGCTGGTAGGCCAGCACCACGAAGAAGCGGGGGCCATTGGGCGGCAGCGGCAGCGGCGCCAGGCTGCGGGCGGGTGGAGGCAGTGGAGCACACAACTTGCCTTGCTGCTGATCCGTGCTGCCTGGGTTGATGCGGCCTGAAGCCCCGTTTGCAAACTAAACACACACGAGCACCGCACAGGGCGCCGCACGGTTGCACCAGGCTCGGGGCGCAGGAGCATGCACCCGCACGCACCCGCATGCTGCTGCTGCTGTCGCCTGGTGCTGCGTCCTCAGTATCCTTTGCAGACGTGAGCACATGCTAACCCTAACCCTAACCTACCCCTAACCCTAGCATCTCACCTGCGGAGGTAGTCCAGGCGCTGGTGCTTGCGGTGATCCACCCGCATGCTCCAGTCACCCTAGCCCTAACCTAAACCCTAGCATCTCACCTGCGGAGGTAGTCCAGCCGCTGGTGCTTGCGGTGGTCCACCCGCATGGTCCAGTTCCAGGCCCACACCACGAGCGCCAACACTGCCAGCACGCCCACCGCCGCGCTGCGCATGCTGTGCTGTGAGGCCGCAAGCGCCCCCAGGCCCAGCAGGACGGTGATGAACCGCACCGCCAGGCTGTGCAAGCAGGGGGAGCAGGTGGAGGGCGAGGTTCAGGAGCGAAGCAGACGTGCGAACGCACCCCGTGCAGTCCTACTCTCTGGACTCATTCGAAACATGCAAAGTGCCAGCAAGAGCAGCAGGCAGGGTACTGATCAGCAGATAAGGTCAGGGTTAAGCCCCATGCGCACCTGAACCACGTGGCGGCCACGTGCGACCCCGCCCCGTCCATCCAGTCGAAATGCAACATCACCTGCGTTTCCCGTGCATGCTTCACACATCTTTTGCGTCGTTCCGTGCGTATTTGCATGGCTATGGCTATGTGGCTCGTCCATTTGCAAGCCCTCTTGTGCGTACCTGCCCCAGCCGCAGCCGGCGCAGCTTGGACCACAGCCTGCACGCGTCCTGTACCATGCCTGGCAGCACCGCCAGCACCGCCACCGCCACCCGCCGCCACCACCACCCTCCCCTCAGTCCACCGCTGCCACCACCAAGCTCCCGCGCGCGAGGGACGCGCGGCAGGTAGGTGGCCACACCAAACAGCACCTCGACCGCCACCACCACGACCGCCGAACGCAGCAGCTGGGCGACGGTGGCGGGGAAGGGCGGGACGCACAACCACACCAGGGGCTGCACCAGGCGCACTGCTGCCGTGCCCGCCGCGCGAATGAAAAAGAGCGGGAGCGATGCCCACGCAGCGCGCGCGGTGGTAGCGGTGGTGGCGATGGTGGTGGCGGTGGTGGTGGTGAGGGCGACGGGCGCCAAAGCGTGCACCGCCGCCGCCGCTGGCGCCTGTGCTGCGCCTGCTGCCGTTGCCGTTGCCGTTGCTGCAGCTGCTGCTGCCCAGCGCTGCATGGCGGCGCGGGCGGCCAGGCCTAGAGCCAGGAAGAGGATGGACTCTGCCCAGTTGGGCGGCGCGCGGAACGTGACGAAAGGCAGGTGGTCGAGGCACAGGACGTCACCACGGGCCCACCCCATCACCTGTGAGATGAGGGAGGGAGGGAGGACACATAGCCACCGAGCAGTGAGCAGCTGAGAGCAGCGCTGGCGACATGACCGCCTGCGATGATGGCTTACTTGACGTGCGCTGGTGCGTGTGTACCAGTCCCAGGAACCGAGGCAGCAGGGGCAAGCAGGCAGCAGGGAAAAGGCTAGCTAGCCCCCATCCCCTCACCTGCTTGAGAGGCTGGTCCCAAAAGGGGTGCGTCACCACCGCCTCGGGCACGCCCACAATCAGCTCGCGGCCCGCACCCACGCCCCCGCCACCTCCTGCGTGGCACCACACCGCACGCACACGCACGCGCAGGCAGGCAGCAAGCCCAGCGCCAGATGGTGGTGACTGTTGATAAGAGTGCCACCTGGATTACCAGGTACAACGGGCACTCTTATCAACAGTGACATGCGTACGTGTCACCACCATCTGGGTGTGGTCAGAGGGGGCCGTGCGTGTGTGCCAAACGGGGCTTCATTCCGCATCGACTAAGGCAGCACGGATTCGCAGTGAGTAAAAAGATTAGGCACCCGCCCAGGCCACAGCATGCAGCCGTGTTGGAGGCACTCAAGCCCGCAGTGACCTGCATCACCTGCACAACATGCTGTCACTTGCACAGAGCACTGAAGCTCGTCCAGGCTGCAGCAAAGCTCTGCAAGGGTAGTAAGGCGCCAGCGCCACCATCACCACCATTACCCAGCTCCCCACCATCACCAGCACCACCCAGCCACCCACCACCACCTCACCTGCCGCTGCCGCCTTCATGCGCAGGCAGAACTCCACATCTTCCCCTCCTCCGGTGCGAGGGTAGGCGCTGTTGAACCAGATGGAACTGAGGGCGCCACAAGGCACATCACAGCACGTGCACATGCACGAATGAGAGCACGCACGTGCTCTTGTTGTTCACTAGACCCACAGCTGCAGCAGGACACGCTGTTGCATGTGGCCTGGTGCTGCAGGACATCTGATGTGCAACCTCTAACAGCTTTCTGATGCCTGGTTGGCAAGCTGGCCCTGCAGAACCATCGCCATTGCCCGCCACCGTATACAAACAGGTGCACTTCAATCATGGCGCACCTGTTGGTACGCCCAGGCACGCACAGGTTGGCCGTGACGCCCCAGGGAGGGTGGCGCTCCCGCTGGGCGATGGAGAAGAAGTAAGCCGTGTGGCACGCCACCTGCACCGCACGTTTGATACAGTCGCAAGGGCCACGGACGGTGTCACTTGAGGTAAGAGTGCGTGCAGCCTGCTTGACTGTGGCTGTGTTCACACACACGTTGACGATGCCAGCACTGCTGCGTGTGAAGTGCTGCACACGACCCGCAAGCCCTCACGGCCCGCAAGGCCTCACCAGGGCGTGCTCCATGAGCGTGCGGGGCTCAGGCTGCCGTGTGAGGCCCACAAGGATGGCGGCTTGGGGGTGGCGCAGGGTGGCGGCAAGGTAGGCGTCCAGCAGGCGCTCGTCTGGTTCAACGTCATCGTCCTGCAGCATCAATCATCATCAGCAAAGGCACCCCACATCACATCAGTCACCAAGCCAGGTGCAGGCGCCCAGCAGTTGCGCTCTGGCTCCACGTCATCAGTCAGTGTCAGCTAGTCAGGCAGGCTCAACGGCATTCTCCTGCAGCATTAGCAAACGAACGGCAACCTGCACGCACAACCCCTGATCCTGTACGTCTTGAACTCCAATGCCACACTTTCACCAAGACAGCCTTTCCTCCTCCACCACACGCCCACGACCACGCACCAGCAGCACGGTCCAGTCCCCAAAGCTCTGCGCCATGCCCGTGTTGCGCGCCAGGCTCGCGCCCATGTTGGTCTCGTTGACCCAGACCCTAACCAGGTTGTTGGGCTCCCACCGCTGCAACGCCTTGACCTGCGCGCGCGTGGTTTCATGCTCATGCCTGCTCAACTGTGCAAGGCTACCGCCTGCACCTGCTGCGCATATCATTGAGTGCAGGTCCCTGCCATGTTATCAAGCGCAGACGGTTGACACAACGCTGCCTTGGTTGCTGCGGCCAGGCGCCCCGTTTGCAAGCTACGCACACACATACAGCTGACTGAGGAAGCGTGCGTGTGGTGCCTTGACGGCCGCCAGCCCACGTCCCGCTCCTCACTCCTCACTCCTCACTCCTCACCTGCTCCACCGCTGACGACTGAGGGTTGTCCACCACCACCAGCGTGTGCACAGAGGCGCGGGCAGCGGTGGAGGTGCGCAGCGCCACGAGGCGGCGGAGGGCGCCCAAGTCACACCTGCCAGTGGCAGTGCGCGCGCCACACACGAGAGACCCCGGCACACCGTGGCTCTACCACGTTTGACATCAGGGGAGGATCTGCGGCCTTGGTTTCGCGCGCTGTATGATCATGCGGCTGGAGCACGCTATCCCCGTGCCTGCCTGCCCATTTGCCTGCCATGCTGCGCACTAGCAAGGCGCCCCACACAGTATCTGCGGAGCATTGTGGGTGCAGGATGCGTGCGGCACACCTGTACGTAGGCACGACCACGCCGAGACAGCGCACGGACGCCGCCTCCGACGCTGCTGGCTCCAGCACCGCGCTGACGCGCGCGATGGCGGCGGTGAGCAGCGCGTTGCGCCATTCCGCGCCCTGCTTGCGGTAGCGTGCCTTGCCCGCGCCCCCGACCTGGAGGGAGGCACGTGCACGCACGCATGGCGTGCTCACTACGGCTGCGTGTCAAGCGCATTTGCGCAGATGCAGCTCTGGCAGCTGCTGGGATGAATGGGTGCATGCTGCTGATGGCGTGCGCGTGTGAGTGCATGCGAACGAGGGCGGAGCTGTCGCGCACCAGGTTCCGCACAGCGGCCGTCGGCGCAAACTCGCTCGCGCCCCACCTGCAGAGAGAATGAGCACACCGCAACGTGTGTTTGGCACATCATGCAGCATTTGGCGCAGCATGCACCTGTGCACGCCATCAAGGCACGCACCTGCGGTACAGCTCGAACAGGAACGGGTCGCCGTGCTGGTTGACCAGCTCTGGAGGGAACAGGGAGCCAAACACCTGCGCACAAAGGGGAGCGCGGCGGTAAGCGACTTGCAGTCGCAGCCGAGGTGACCTGGGCAGGGTGGCCAGGCAGTGCCACTGCGGCGCCAAAGCTGACCCAATCAGCAGCAAGGGACCCCAGAAAGCGCCAGCCCAGGAGCAGGATGGCACCGGAGCACCCTCTCACACCTCCACATGCCAGTTGTGCACGACTGGGAGAGGTCAGATCTCCGAAGGCCACGCAGGCGCAGCCGAGGAGCACCCTCTCATACCTCCAAGTGCCACTTGTGCATGACGGGGAAGGTGGGGAAGACGGGGTAGGACAGGTCCCTGAAGGCCACACAGGCGCAGCCCAGCGGCAGGCCCCGCTCCCGGGCAATGCGGACGAAGCAGCACTCCACCTCCTCCTTCCAGCCCTGCGGGACGGGCAAGGCATTTCGCAAGGGCAGCGGGCAGTACGTCTAGTTAGTGTGTGTGCGTAGCTTGCTTCAGGCCGCAGCAACCAAGGCAGCACGCACGAGTGTCTGCCCGCAACGTGCACATGCGCCAGAGTGGCAGGCAGCGTCAGAGTGCGGGTGCGTGAAGCTTGCAAACGGGGCGGCAAGCGGCGGTGAGGGTGTCACGTCTCAGCAGGCGGTGCAGGGAATCCCACTGTGCAAGCAACTGACACACCTTGGCGAGCAGCTCCACGTCCTCCCCCAGCAGCACAAACAGGTCGGCGCCCTCTGCAGGCGCAAACCACAAGAAGGAGGACAAGCAGCAAGGTGGCGTGCAAATGTGTGCTCCTTGCACTGCCGGTGGCAGGTAGGTGGCCACTTGCAGCGGAAGCAACGCAGTCAGGGCTGGGCGCATTTGCTTGGCCTTGTGCAAGGTGAAGTTAGGGGAGCGTACCGTCCACGGCGGCCTGGGCCAGGTGCGCCCAGATGTGGCACAGCTTGTGGCGGAAATGGGACCTGCGAGCAGCACCGCAAGGGCTGCATTGTGCCTTGGCGTGCTGTTTGCATACGAGTGGGTAAAGCGCTGTCTCGTTTGTCGTGCAACCGGTGCACGGCCTGGCCATGGCCATGGCCCAAGCCTGAACAGCCTCGCTGGGCTGAAGAGCATGCACACACGCGCACGCTTGCTGGTGCTTGCCTGAGCGTGTGGAAGGTGCAGGCGACCCCGATGGCCCCACACATGCCGCGGATGCGTGCGCGTGCGTCGTCCGTGTCAAAGACCACGTCGAACTGCGAGCACGGTGGCAGGCGGCAACACGTGCTTGAGCTGCACGGAGCCGCGAGCGTGGAGAGTGCGTACGTGTGCCGCCCTCCCAGCGGCACGCACAAGTTCGTGCCTTGGGCAGCGCTGGCAGATACAGACTGTGGAGCTGTGCGGAGTGCGTGTGCACGCGCACCTGGTCGATCCCCACGTGCGCCTGCATGAGCCGCCTCTCCTCGCACGTGGTGGTCTCAGCCACGGAGCGCAGGTGGCCTTGCAGCCGGGCCCACACTGCGGCCGTGTCCTGCTGGCCGGTGCCGGGGTCCCGCTCGCCGCGCCAGGCGATGGGCAGGAGAAGGCCCCAGCACAGCGCAGGTGCCGCGGGCGGCGGCATCGCGGCGCGAGCTCGCAGGGACGCGCGGAAGCAGTCGGCGCGCGGCGTGCAGCGTCTGCCGCGTGTGTATGCTCTCGCTCGGCGGGATCGGAGGCGGCGGTGCTGCCCTCGAAAACGGTCAAACATCCTCCTTTCCCGCTGCACAGCCGAGCCCCGAACAACCACGAGCAGATGACGGGCGTGACGCAGGTCTCAAAGGCGTGCCGCACGGCCTGGTGGCGCGGCAGGGTGGCGCTGCTGCTCCTCCTGGCGCGCTTGCCTCCCGCCGCCCAGAAGGTGCGGCTGCAGAGCCTTGGAGGCCCGCAGCGGTGGCCGTGGCGTGCAGGCCTCAGCCACCTGCAGCACCCTGTGCGCGCGTGGGTGGGCCGCCATGACCTGCCCAGCACCTGCCCGCCCGAGCGCACCGCAGGTGCTCCGCCCGCTGCTCATGGTGTCCCCGGCGGAGCAGGACTCGTGCGCCAGCCCGCTGGGTGACATGCCCATGCCTCGCCGCGAGGTGTTTCAGGTGCGGGGCGCACCAATGGGCAGGCACACTGCTGACGTCGAGCGCACGCAGGCTCCTCAGGCCTGCGCGTGTGCACCAGGGCGCTCCGCTGCCTGTCAGGGCATTCACTGGCAGGTTCACTGGCAGCAGCAAGGGAGATCCGGCACTAGCCCAGGCCAGGCTGCCACACGGTGGCGTCCTTGCACCATCTCCATGTGCCCACTTGGGCAAACAGTGCCACCTCAGGCCTTGCCTCGCTGCCCTTGGCACCACTCTGCGTGCAGGAGCTGGGCCAGGGCGGGCTGTCCGGCGGCTCCTCGTGGGGCGGGGGCCGCGTCCCGATGGTGCCTGCCCGCGCGCTGGTAAGGCCCCTGGTGCCGGCCGTGCGCGCCAGCCCTGCCAACACCACCGTGTCCGGCACCCGCCACACCTTTGCCCCCCTGGTGTGAGAGCGCGGCTTGGCCTGTGGCTGGATGGTGCTCAATTGCTGCAGTTGCGTGCGATTGCGACGCTGACACTGTGCAAGGGGTTGAGGGGCTACCAGGTGGTGATATTGCTCACCAGCACTCGGCTTTGGAGCAAAAAGCTTGCAGGACCAAAAGGGCAATCGGCATGAAAGCGTCCCCAGCGAGTGTAATCCGGACAAATTGAATGCCAGTCTCCCACCACAGCCTTGCAGAACGCGGTCCTTGCAATGATCAAAATAAGCTCGTGGGCACTCAGCAGCGCAGACTCAGCCTCTCTAAAGATACAGAAATGCACCAAACAATCAAACAATCGCAGTATGTCAACCTGCCGGGTATGAATAGCTCAGGCATATGCACCCATGATGACAGCTGGTCCGAT
>QAXK01002554.1:0-10959 GCA_004335735.1 Chlorella sp. KRBP | reverse complement strand
TTGCTGTTGTTGCTGTTGTTCCGGGTGCTGCTGCTAGCACTAGCACTAGCCCTGCCTACCGCCCCTAACCCTAGTCCGGTCAACCCTACTAGTCCTGTGTCACTAACCCCGCTCGCGTTGCTACTGCCAGGCTGCTGGCCCTGCTGCCCCCCCCGCCCGCCCCCACCACGTTTGCCACGTGGCTGCTTGGGCTGCTGGCCCCCTCCTGACCCTGCTGCCCCTCCTGCCCCCACCGCAGTGCCATCGCCCTGCTGCTGCACCGCGGCAAAAGGGCCCCCCCCACCACCCGACCTCCGCCCGCCCCCTGTGCTGCCGCCTTGTAGCCCCGCCTGATCCTGCTGTTGCTGTTGCTGCTGCAAACCACCACCAGGCGCACCCGCCGCTGCTGCCCCTCCCCCTGCTGCCCCTGCCCCTCCTGCTGCTGTGCCCTTGCCTCCCTTGGCCGCCCCCACACGCTTGCGGTTGCGTGCCTGACGCCACGTGGACTCTCCCCCCGTCTCTGCCGCCTCCTCCTCCGCCTGATCCTCATCAATCGGACACATCAACGCCCCAGCCGCGTCCACCACCACCACCACATCAGGCGCAACAACCACCCCGCCGTTTCCAGCCGTCAGCGTGGCAATCACGCCTTCCACAGGCACACTCACCCCCGCACCCACCCCCGCACCCGCACCCACAAGGCTGGAGCTGGAAGGAGGCCCAGAGCTGCCAGCCGTGCTGCCTGCACCTCCCACCGCCGCCGCACCCGCACCAATCCCAGCCGCAAGCGGTGTGTTGGCGCCCAGCCCACCCGCCACACGCTGCAGCTGCTGCACCAGCAACTGGCTGTGCGCTGCAAGCGTGGTGCTGATGCCACTCGGAGGAGCAGCAGCAGCACTGCCAGGCCGGCCACCTGCACCCTTGCCCCCAGGCCCTCCCAATGCATGGTGGTGCGTGTGCAGCCCCCCGTGGCCCTGCCGTGGTGACGCCGGCTGCCCTGGGGATGAGGCGGCCGTGTTGCCACCACCAGACGTGCCCGTAGACAGCGGAGGAGGTGGCGTGATGACCACGGTGCGCCAGCTGGGGCTGTTGCCACTGTGCCCCCCCACAGTGCTGACTGTGGTGGCAGCGCTGGTGGGCAAAGCGCTCAGAGGGCCGCTGCTGCCTGGGCGGTGACTGCTGCTGGCCACGGTGAAGGTGCTGCTCGTGCTGTGCACGTGGTCCTGCCCCTGCCCCTGCTGCTGCTGCCCCTGCACCTGCTGCTGTTGTTGCTGCAGGTGCTGCTCCGTGGGTGTGCGGACCAGGTCCCCATACCAACTTGCTCCCATGGAAGGATCACAGCTGGGGCTGCGGGTGGTGGCGGGAGACTCACCAGCCACAGGGGGCCCTGCTGCCGCCACCGCCGCACCTGCTGTTCCCTGCTGCTGCTGCTGCTGGTGTGGCTGCTGGTGTGTGGGCGCAGCGCCCACAGCGTGGGGCGGAGCAGGGCCGGCCACAGCAACAGAGGAGCGAGCAACCGCGGCGGCGAATCCGCCACTCGCCGCCAGGAACGGTGATGCGCTGGTGTTTGCGGCGGTTGGGGCGGTGGTTGAGGTGGTTGGGGCGGTTGGGGTGGGATGCGGGGCCATGGCGGAGGGAGGGGCGTTACCCGTGTGTGTGTGGGTGGCAAAGGGGGAGGCCGTGGTGCCGTTGCTGGCCGGAGCTGTGGCCGTGATGGTGGCGGGGATGGTGGTAATGGCAGTGGTGGGCTTGGTCGCTTGACCCGGTGCCAAGACAGGTGCAGGGGCTGCGACCACTGCTGCTGCTGTCACTGGTTTGGTGGCCGCTCCCGCCTTGGTGGCAGGAACAGGCAGCACAACCGAAAGAGGTGCAGCGTTGCGCGGTTGGGGCAGCGGCGGCGGTGCCTGCTGCTGCTGCTGCTGCTGCTGCGGTGGTGGTAGCGGCGGCGGCGGCTGTTGTGTGGTGGGTGGTGCTGCCAGCACCTTGCCTAGCCCTGCCCCCGTCACCGCACCCCCTTGCGCCCCCTGTGGCTGTGGTGGAGGTGCCCTGCCCGCGCCGGGATGCTGCATCAGGGAAGCAGGAACGATGGGCAGAGGTGCCGGCATGGGGTGTGGGGCCCCCCCTGCGCCCCCAGGACCCTGCAAGCCCTCACCCTGCTCCATGTGATCGCCCCGCCGAACCCTAAGCTGCCGCCTGATGTTGAGCAGGGCCTCGACCACGCTGTCCGAGGCGTTCTTGAGCAGCTCAAACAGGCAGCGCATGTCTGACAGCCGCGCCTGCAGCTGCCTCCTCAGGTCCGCACGTTCCATGGACGATTCCGTCGACATCTGCCGCTGGTGGTGGTGGTGCTGCTGCTGGTAGTCCTGCTGCAACGCCCCGCCCGCACCAGGGGACGGCGTGGTGAGCGGCGGCAGCAGCGGCAGGCTGGCCGCGTGGTGATGGTGGTGGTGGTGGTGCGCCATCAGGGGGGTGGCGGGAGCATCAGGCGCGTCGTGCGTGGTGGTGGGGTGACGCTCCCCACCGTTGCTGCTGCGACGGTCACTGCCACTCCCACTCACACGCAAGGCCGCCACCGCACCCGCCGCCCCTGCCGCCATCCCTCCCCCATTCTCCGCGCGAGTGCCAGGGGGGCTGCTGCCCAGCACGGCTGCAGCGTCAGCACCCTGCCCCATGGCAGCTACCGCAGCAGCGGCAGCAGCACGCAGGTCCGGCGTTGACGCCGCATGGTGGTAGGGTTGAGGCTGCGCATGGTTAGGGTACGCTTCGCTGGCGGGCCCTGCGCTGGCGGGCGTGTGCGCGTTGCTGCTGCCGCCGCCCCCGTGATGCTGCAGGAGGTGGTTGTGGTGAGAGGCGGAGGAGGGCGTGGTGGAGAGCAGGGCGGTTAGGGCTTGGTCCTCCTCCTCGAGCTCATGCAGCTCGTGTAGGGTTTGGCCCAGGTAGGACTCGAGGCCCAGGGTTGAGGCGTCGTATGCCTTGGCCAGGCGCAGCGCATTCTCCGCCTGGTTCTTGAGCACCTGTTGAGTACCACGTATGAGCCCACGTGTTGGTTAGATGTTTGTCAGGATGGCAAGCGGCATATGAGCACCTCAACCGCGGCTGCGAGAGGGCTGATGAGAGGGCATGCAGTCCATGCTGTAGGTGCTGTAGGTGGAGCACTGTGACCCTCCTTGCAGCAGGTGCGCTCACCTCTAGCGCCCACATGGCCGGTGCCGCCACAGAGCTGCACAGCCAGGCCGTGCGCTGCAGGTTGGCCAGCATGAGGATGCTGAAGTGCTGCTGCACCTGGTCCAGCAGGCTGAACAGCTCATCCGCCAGCGAGTCGTTCAGCACGCATGACGACGCCGAGCCCAACCCTAGGGTTAGGGTTAGCGAGGCGGCGCCGGCACTGGGGTGCGCGGTGGCGGGCGGAGGCATCAGGTGGTTGGTGCTGTTGGGTCCTGCGCCTGGTAGGGGTGGGGAGGTGGAGGCGGGCGGGACAAGGCAGCCGTTGCTGTTGCCGTTGCTGCCTGGTGACTTGTTGGCGCCGTTTGTGAGCGGTGCAGCGGTGGAGGTGGAGGTGGGGAGGGTGAGAGGGAGGGGCAGGGAGGGGGCTCCGCTGGCGCTGCTGCCTAGGGGAGCCAGGTGCCCTGATGAGCCGTGGGGGTTGTGCACCAGGCGGCGCAGGATGCGGCCCCCCGCACCACGTGGCAGGGGGAGCGAACCTGCATGTTTTGGGGGGGAGGGGGGCAAAGGGGGGAGCACGGTGGTGTTGGAATGGCAACGGGTCGACTGCCGGGTGTGCAGTGCTTGGAACACGACCAGTCGCTAACCCTAACCCTAACCCTTGAGCACCTGACTGCAACGCATGCTCACCTGAGAGTGCTGCTTGCTCCAAGTGGTCCCTCAGCCACTTGTGGGCGGTGGCGGCATGCGCGTGCAGCTCCAGCAGCAGGGAGGGCACCCATGAGTGCGCCTGCACGTGTTGCCATACGTCACCACACACACGAGCAGTGTGTCAGTGAGGCACTGCTTGTGGAACGCACACAAAAAGTCTTTTGGTGCACCAGAGAGCTGGAGGGGTGCAGGCCATGTCACCACCGTAACCATCCACAATCGCTGCCACCACCTCACACACACGCCCTCACTCACCAGCAGCTCATCCTCAGACACCAGCAGTGCGCTCGCCATGACACCCCCCGCCGCCGCCGCCGCCGCCGTGCGCGCGTGGTGACCTGCCGACCCCGCCATCCCCCACGCGTTGCTCCGCCCACTGCTCGACGCCATGCTGCGCAGCAACGGCACCGGAGCCGGCCCTGGCCCACCCCTCCCCGCCCCACTGGCGTTACCAAAGCTCCGCCCACCCGCAAGCAGCGGCGGCGTGACGCTCCGCATCCCCCCGTTGCTGCTGCTGGCGCTGTTGATGATGCTGCACATGAGGCTGCTCGCCGCGCTGCTCCCCGCCACCCCCGCCTCATCCAACTCCATCAGCACATCCAGCAAGGACCCAAACGTGGGCACCGCGTCACCGACCAGCTGCCTGTACGCGCTCCCACCCTCCCCACCACCTCCCGAGTCTAGCAGCGCATCCAGGTCGCTCAGGCGGCGCGAGGAGCGGCACCCCAGCCGCTCACACATGGTGTCGGCGATCATGCCGAGCGCCAGGCGGGCAGCTTCACCAGCGGCTTCAGCCATGTGGCGGTGGAGGTCCAGGGCGAGCCAGGGCCAGTGGCGCATGCAGCGCTCCACCAGGCCAGCGGCCTCGCGCCACAGCACCTGCAGGATGACCCACAGGAGGGAAGAGGGGTGCCAAGGAGAGAGCAATGAGAGCAGAGGTGAAAGCGTGTGCAAGCCGGTGAGCACCAACAAGCCAGTAAGGGCAGAACCAGGCCAGCGGCCTCGCGCCACAGCACCTGCAGGATGACCCACAGGGGGGAAGAGGGGTGCCAAGGAGAGAGCAATGAGAGCAGAGGTGAAAGCGTGTGCAAGCCGGTGAGCACCAACAAGCCAGTAAGGGCAGAACATTGCAGGCAGTCCGACACCTGCGCTTGTCAGCCAGCGCGGTTCAAGTGTGGCCCCACCCGCCCTCGCACACCGCCCCTCACCTGCATACAGCTGACGCGTGCGCTGATGGCGTGCCCCACCGGAGGCGTGAGTGACGACGGCTTGAGCAGGTCCGACGCCAGCCTGTCACACGCCACCAGCGCCGCATGCACCATCCTGGCCGCGCACTTGCCCATGGACGGCACCTGCCCAGTGGAGGGAAGGGAGGAGGCAGGCTGGGCGGTGGACGAGGCCCAGGCGCGAGCCGAGTGCTGCCTGCCGTTGGAGGTCGGGCCGTCGGTGGAGGTGGCAGCGGCGGCGGCGGCGGTGAGGCTGTCTGCCTTGGAGGTGGTGTGGGGGGTGGCGTAGGAGGGTGGGGCGCCTTCGTCGCTGGGACCGTCACGCTCGTCTTGCCTGTACGGGGCATGGGGCAAGGGAGGGCGAGGGAGGTCATTTCATAGGGCAAGGGAGGGCAATGGTAGCACGCCATAGGGGTCAGGGACTCGCCTAGGTGACCGCATGCTGGCTAGACTACAGGACAGAATGCGGTGGGTTAAGGCGTGTTTGTCTGTCACCGCACTTGCCTTCTGCATGCTGCACCCACACTCACGCACCTGATCTCCCCCGCCACGTCAGCGCATGCCTGTATGGCGCGCGCCGACACCCTCATGGCCAGCGCCACGTCATCGTCCGACCTTGCCACGTCAGGCAACCGCTCCAGCTCCTCGCCAACCGCCACGCTCAGCACCTCGGCCAGCGCGGCAAGCTCATACGCATAGACCTGCACGTGAGCATGGGTGCATGGCGCGCGTGTGCATGATTGGCGCGTGAGCAGGAACAGGGTAAATGACAGTGGCAATGCTGGCTGTGTATCTGGTAGGACGGTAAGGCACAGACTGGTTGCAGCTCAGTCGCTCACCTGGCGCACCTCCCGCAGGCGGCGAGCGGCGTCCGCACCTAGCCGCACACTGCACGAGCGAGTGCAGCAACAGCACACAGGGTCAGCATCAGCGCCTGTGCACGCATCCGCAGCAGGCGTCTTAACCCCAACCGTAACCCAAACCCAGCCCGCGTGGCTCACCTGTGCGCCTGCAGCTTGACCATGATCTCTCGTGAGCGCGCGCAGCACTTGTCAAGCCACTTGTGACGCTCCTTGAGAGCGGGCCAACCCTCAGCAGGCGTCTGCAGGCGCGTACACACATGCAGAACACGACATGTGTTGACGATGGCTGGCCCGCAGCCACTCACACTCCCAGGTATCAAGGCCCCCTGCAGTCCTGCCCCTCCCTCTGTCCCCTAACCCTAGCCTCTAACCCTAGCCCCCTCACCTGCAGCACAATGAGCTGGTCCTTGAGTGCGCCCGCCTCCTCCAACGCCTCCTGCAGGGCCTCCTCCGCCTCCTCCTCCGCCTCCTCCTCCCCCTCATCACTCGCGTGGCCAGCCAGAGCGCTGCTGATGCGCGCCGACCACGCCTCCCTGCAACACGCGCCACACGTGATGATGGCAACACATCAAGCACGCCATCATGCTGGCAGCAGTTGTTCTAGCGGCAAGCACGCACCCAACCACGCGCAGAGAGCAGACGTCGCACCCGTTCAACCTGCCCACCTACATATACCCTGGAGCACACTCCTGCCCGCACCACCACCATCACCCCACTCACCAGTCCTGCACAATCAGGTTGGTCCCCATGCTAGCCCCATATGCCCCCCCCAAGGTAGCCGCCAGGGGCCCCAATGAGGAGGCTGAGCCACTGCTGCCCAGCCTGCCATCCAGGTAGTCGAGCTGCCCCTGCACCTGCTGCTGCTGCTGCTCTTGCTGCCGCTGCTGTTGCTGCTGCTGCTGCTGCTGTGTGGCCGCAGCAAGCGCCATGCCCGAGGCGGAGAGGGACGCCACGCGGCTTGGATCGTCACTCATGATGGGGCTGCTGCCGTCGATCACGAGCACCGGCTGGTGGTGCCCCTGCACGGAGGGAGGGAGCAAAGCGTCCTGCACTGGCACCGGAAGGTGCTGCGGCTGAGGTGTTGCAGCCACCTCTGCTGCTGCTGCGAGCGTGGCGGTGGTGAGCATGGGTGCGGCGGCAGAAGCGGGGGCTAGGCTGCGGAGGGGTGCAGCTGCCTGCTGTCGCGCGAGTTGCTGTTGCTGCTGCTGTTGTTGCTGGCGTTGCTGCTGTTGGGCTGTGTGCGCCCCCGCCACGGCTGCCCAGCTGGTGGGCGCGGTAGGGACGACGGCTGTGGGCGGCACGGCAGTGGGTGTGGTGGGCGCAGGCTTTGCCTGCAGTGGGGAGGAACGGGGCGGTTGGTGCTGCTGCTGGGGCAGCTGGGGCTGCAGGGGCGGCTGCTGTCTCTGCGTGGGCGTGCTGGGTGCTGCTGGTGTGGACACCAAGGGGGGGGTGGCGTGCGGTGAGAGGGCGCCTGAGGGCAGGGGAGCGGGGGGAGTGGGGACATGCGTGGCGACGGGCGGGGGAGGTGGTGGTAGCGCTGTGGAGTGATGCTGCTGGTGGTGGGAGGGGGGGACGGGTGCGGGCCTGGGAGGTGTGGAGGAGGGAGGTCCCTGGGGCTGGTGGGGGGGAGGGCGGGGGCGGTCCTGGTGCCTCTGGGGAGGAGGGTGGGAAGGGGGCACGTGGTGGTGTAGCTGCTGCTGGTGCTGCTGCTGGAGGTGCTGTGGGGGTTGCTGCTGCTGCTGTTGCTGGTGCCGTTGGTACTGCTGCCGGGACCTGCAACAGCATGACACGATAAGCGCGCAGCACCAAATTAGTGTCCGCAAGGCGGCAACAGGGCACACAGGCTGGAAGCAGCACGGGACGACCACAGCACAACACAGCACACATACTCACATGCGTTGCGCCTGTGGGTGCACGTGGTGGTGCTGCCCCGCCGTCCGTGGCACACGCACAAAGTTGAGCGGCTGCAGCTGCACCGACTGCTGCGGCACGGCAGGCACTGCCACCTGCACCCCGCCACCACCCTGCTGCTGGTGCTGCTGCTGGTGTGGCAAGGGCGGCAGGGGGTGCTTTTGCCGCGCTGACGTGGGCGTGACTGCAGGGCTCTGGAGACTGGGTGTCAGGCCCATGGTGGCTGCTGCACCGCTGCTCCCAGCGCCCTGGCCAGGCGCTGCGGCGCCCAGTGCGGGCGTGCCAGCGCGTGTGATGTCGCCTGATCGCACTGCTGCTGCGGCGCTGGTGCCCGCAGCAGGGGCCTCCTCAATGCCGAGCACGTCGAGCAACATAGGGTCCAGCACCTGCATGCATGGGTTCGACGCAGGAATCCCTAGCCCGTCAGCGTCTGTGCCCACCTGCACGCAGCACAGGGCCTGCTGCAGCACGTACCTTGTACGCCCTCGCCTGGTCCCGGTCCCTTTGCCACCGGTCCTTGCTCTTCTTCCGCTCCATCTGAGAAACGTGCCTGCCTGCGCGCCCTGCCTTCTGAGCGCCGGGCACCATGGCGGTGCTGCGGAACTTTGGGGTGTGCGCGCCGCTGGCAACCGCTGCCTTCTGCTTGACAGCTGCGCGCAGTGACCATGTGACGGCACGGGTGAGAGCCAGAGCATTTGCAGCCCGGACGGGCACAGCGCCCCTCAGCACGCGAGATGCCCGCGGCCGCACGCCCCTCCAAATGGATCCAATTGCAGCTGGATGGCAGGCCAGGTGGTCTGTTACGCAGCCAGTGTGTGCCAGCACGGTGCTGCTGCGCGCTCCTGCTGGTCTGGGCTGGGCGGCAGCCAGTACGCACCGGAGGGCGAGGAGCCGCGCAGATTGTTGCAGCGCGTCGGCGGCGTGCCATAGACGTCATCGGCGTCGTGCACGTCGTCGACCTCGGCCTCGCTGCTGTGGGGCGAAGCCATCGCTGCTCTCGTGGGCGTGCACCGCTTCAAGCTGCTGCGCTCATGCCACAGGGACCCACGCGAGCCGTGTGACCTGAAGATGCCTTCAGTGGCCACTCGAGCTTCTCGCGTGGGGCCGAATGGGCGCTCCGGAGTGGGGGACTTGCTCGATCAGCGGCACCTGCCAGAAGAAAGCCCTGGTGAACTGCTCTGCCTGCCACACGCACGCTGCTGCTACCCCTACGCTGCTGTGCTGCCTGCGGGGCAGCCTGGTCTTGCCTGCTTCGGTTCCGCTAGCGCTCAGAAAATCGCAAGCCCGCGCCCATGTCGCAATCGTTCCATGGGTGCTCGCAAGCACCACCACTGCACCCACATTGACTTGCTAGGAGTACTGGCCTGCAGCTGGCCCGTCCAATTCTCCCTTCGGCGCTCGTGAAGAGTCGCCCCCGCACGGCAGCAGCCAGCGGAGAGGTCCACCTAGCGAAGCGGCACGCAGCAGAAGCATCTCAACCTGTTCGCTGCAGACCCTCCCTCTCGCGAGTCCGCGAGGACCTCCCGTACCGCATTCTCAACCACAGCGAGGAGCGCAGCGAGGAGCAGCACGCCAGCACGGGAAGCTTCGTCGCATGGTAGCCAGCAGCTGAGGCGGGAGATGGAGCCCTCCTCCTGGTCGCGGCCGGCAGGTACAGCTTGGACCGGGGCGCGCTGCTTGGCCATCAGGCACCTCTGGCGCTTAGACTAGGGGCTGCTGCACCTCTCTATACCGCGTGCACACCTGGAGGTGCTGGGTGAGGCTCCACCTGCCGCGTGTGTGCGCCTGGTGGCATCTCGTGTTCACCGCAGGCCCACAGCAGCAGGGGCCGCCTGCACAGTGCAGCATGCACGGGGGACATGGCACAGGAGCGCTAGCCCAGCCTGTGACTGAACTGGAGGGGCAGGCAGCGGAAGGAGGGTCGAGCAGGCGTCCGCGCCTGTGGGGCGTTCCTGCCACAGCAGCAGAGTGCAGCACATCAGGCCTTGGGACCAGGCACCAGCAGACAGACGTTTCTCCATCAGGTAGGCCAGCCAGCATGGCGTGCAGCAGCAAACACCAACCAGTCGGCACTCGTACGAGCGAAGGCACCACTGGGCACAGCAGCCAGCTGGAACAGCGGAAGCAAGAACGACACAGCGGCTGCAGGCGGGAAGGCAAGCGGCCCAGCAGGCACCGTAGCGCCACCTCTTCAATGTGGGGCAGTGCACTGACCGTTCTCATCGCCGCCCTCCTCACCCCCCACCACCGCGTCCTAGTGGCAGCCCAGTGCACCGACTGCGCCTCGTACGCCACCGCCTCCCCTCCCCCGCCACCCCCCGCAGCGCCCGTCTGCAACACCGCACCCACCTGCACCCCCACCACCTCCCTCTCCACCGTCGCCGGCAGCGCCAGCCTGCCCCCCCTCATGTTCTTCCGCACGCTCTCAGGCTCTGGCGCCTCAGCCGTAGCCAGCGCCTCCCTCATCGCCCCCGCCGCCGCCTTCACCTCCAACGCCACCAACGTGCCCTCCACCTGGCTCGCCTGCTACACCAGCACCACCCTGGACCTGCCCACGCAGGCCCTGCTGGCCCCCAGCAACATCACCCTCTCCTCAGGCCTGGTGCTGCAGCTCACCCCGGGCGTCAGCCCTGTGGGTGGCACAGCAAACGGCTCAATCACGTCATCAGGACTCACGCTGCGCTCACTCAACGTGAGCGTGATCAGCACGGCCAACGCAGCCTCCGCGCCCACCGCTGCCGCTGTGGGCCTCCGCGCCATTGCCTTTGAGTTCGTCTCACCGCCGTCTGCCGGCGTGCTGCGGTCCTACGTGGCGCTGTGCTCACCAGGCACCAGGCCCGCACAGAGGTATCGCAACGCGGGCGAGCGCCTGCCACTAGCGGGTGTGGTGGGGGGCGCCAGCGGGTGGACCACCTGGAGGGATGTGAGCGGGTCAGCGTGGGGCACTGTCATGGGCGTCATGGCAGATAGGGACGTGGCGTGGGTGGCCATGGGCGCGCCAATCAACGAACCAGCCGCACAGTTCAGCCCTCCGCCTCCCTCCCCTCCCCCGTACGGCTCTCAGGCGCCCCCACCCAGCCCGCCACCAGGCGCCGTCAGCACCACCC
>QAXK01002552.1:0-11729 GCA_004335735.1 Chlorella sp. KRBP | reverse complement strand
CGCGGTGGTCCAAAGCATCTCCGCACGGCGGCGCGGCGATGCCACAGTTCCTCTGGCGTGCCCATCTAACAGGGGCCCAACTATGACAGTGGCAAATGATTGCCACTGGGTGCACGCCGTCTGCCCACCTGCCGCGCTTGCCCGCCTCCCTCAAGACTTCAGCCACGCATCCTGCTGACACCTGCTGCACACGAGTGCTGCCCTCCTCTGCTCCCTGATGTTGCTGCTGCTCTGTCAGTTTTCGCGGACGCCAGGCGAAACACGAATCCGCGCCCACTCGCCGCGCATTGGCAAGCGCTCAGCAGCGAGGCGCGAACCTGAGTCGCCAAGCTGCGTTCCAACACCTCATCAATCCGATGGCTGAGGCGATGGTGGCCAAGCAGAACAGCCTCGCGAAGGAAGTGGACGCTGAGACGCGCGTGCAGGTGGCCAGCAATGGCAGTGGGCAGCTGGCAGTGGACGTCAAGGCCCTGAGCACGTCCCCGTCCATCGCCCAGCGCGTCCACTCCAGCGCGGCGGTGTCCACGCCGGGAGGGCACCACGGCAGCTCAGCAGCTCAGCAGCAGCACCTGCAGGAGGATGGCAGCCACAGCCACGAGGCCGAGGACCCGGACAAGCCCCCGCTGGAGCCGCCCTTCGGGAACAACAGAGGATTCTTGCTCGCGCTCACGGTGGCGCTCCTCACAGGCGCGTGCTGCTGCAGGCAGTAGCAGGCAGTGCAATGTGGCTGGTGTATGCAGCAGTCCTTGACGTGTGCGTGTGCGTCTGGGCGGGCGGGCGTGTGCAGGCGGGCTCATGGGGCTCCTGTGCTTGGGGTACCTCAAGGCCGCTGACACGGTGCCTGAAATGCTCTTTGAGGTGAGCCAGCATGGCAGCATCAGGGTGCCAAAGCCCCGAAGACGCTAATCCTGCTTGCCACGATTCAGCGACTGCTTGGATGATGGATACCATCCCCAGAGCCCAGGGGGCGGCCCGTTGGAGCCAGGCTTGCCCTAGAATCGCATGCCTGTACACCGTCCGTGTGCCCTGCTCCGTGCCATCATCACCCCTATCACCCGACCCTGCAGGCTGACGGCAATGAGGCCTTCCCCGACGATCCCGACACCCTCACGTATGTCTCGGGCAAGCCCTGGTGGATCGCCGTGGGCGCCGGCGTGGGGCTCTTCACTGGCGTGGTCAAGGCCCTCACCGACATGGACCAGTACCCTAGCATCCTCAAAGAGATCCAGGCCAAGCACGTCGACGCCTGGATGAGCACCCGCGTCTTCGTGCTGTGCCTGGCCTCCATCCTGGGCGGCGCGCCTATAGGCCCTGAGGCAGGGCTTGGCTCCATGGGCATGCTGATAGGGCAGACGGCGGCGCAGCTGGTGCGGCGCTTCAAGGTGCCTGGTTGGGAGGCGGTGGACCCCTCCGAGTTCACCATCGTGGGAGTGTCGGCGGCGCTGTCGCCAGTGGTGCCCTCGCCAATCATCGCCATGATCCTCTGCGGTGAGTGGGGCGTGATGCTGTGCAGTGGGTGGGGGGTTAGCGCAGGCCGCGTGGGACTCTGTGGGACGCTGTGCTTCCCACCCTCTGTGCTGCGTTCCCCAAGGAGCGCCCCAGGAGGGAATGTGCTGCGTTCCCCAAGGAGCGCCCCAGGAGGGAATTAGTTTTAGTGCACATCAGGTGCTCCACAGCCACGCCCAGCCAGCTCGTCCGTACTGCTTCCTGATTGATGGTCCTTCCGTGGATGGTGTGATGCGACGCAGGTGAGCTGGGTGGTTGGCCCAGCTCCCGCCAGGCCATGCTCTGGTTTGCCGGCTCCATGGCCTCCTTTGCCGTCTACTGGTCCATCATGGAGCGCACCTACATCAACCCAGTGGTGCTAGCGGGGGCGGGCGCGCAGGCAAGGCAGTTCACATCGTACGACTTTGCCATTGCACTGCTGCTGGGGCTCATGGGCGCCGTCGTGTCGCTGGCCTACTTTCTCATCGCCGGCATCACCCAGGTGAGGTGCTCGTCATGGTGCTCTGCTGCTCAACTCTGGCCAGGCTCGCACCACCACACCATGAGACTGGTGTTTGCGTGTAGCATGGCATCCAGCTCTGTGTCGCACGTCCCAACCCATGCGCTGTGCCACTTCCCTCCTCGCGTGCGTGCACACGCGCGCAGGCTGTGTTTGGCAAGCTCAAGCAGCGCCTGGAGGCCAAGATCGGCAGGCGGGGCCGCATCTTCACGCTGTGCCTGCTGAGCGGCTGCCTGTACGGCCTCTTCAACTACCTCTTCCCGCTGGCGGTCGGCTCGGGCCAGGTGGTTCTGGGCTCAGTCATGGGCAAGCGCAACCTCAGCACTGGACTGCTCATCTCCAGTGCTGCCATCAAGGCCCTCAGCTTTTGGATTTGCGCCGCCGGCGGGCTGGTGGGCGGGTTCGTGCTTCCAATCCTCACCATTGGCACCATGATTGGGTCCGCCGTGGCGGCCTGGACGGGCGCCAACAGGGTGCTGGTCATGTCGTCGTCGTTCGTGGCGCTGGCGGCAGGCTTCTGCCCCATCCCCGTGTTCCTCATCGTGCTCACCTTTGTGTGCTTCCCCATCAGCCAGCTTGCGCTCTTCACCGTCACGTGCACGGTGTACATGTCGTACTTTGCGTTTGTGGGCGTGGGCGTGCCGCACGCGCTCATGGAGCGGGCGCAGCGCAAGAAGCAGTGATGATGGGGATGGCTGGGGGCGGGGCAAGGAGGGAGGGGACTGGGAGCGATGGTGGGGAGGGGGATGCATCGAGCATCAGACGGTTGGACAGATTGCGGCTTGTAAGCTTTACTCTCGTGCGGGATGGTGATAAGCGTCGGCGTGCAACGAGCTTGCTTGCCTGAAGTTTTTTTTTGAGGTGCATCTTGAGACGATGTTTTTGCATCGCCCCATGAGATAAGACTTGAACTCGGGGCTCGGGGCCACTGGGCAGCGTGCTAGCAGGTGTTGTGCATGAACTGAGAGCCCTCCCTTTGGATGCGACCTGTAGTTGGCTTTGCTTTTGGCTGCCAGCGCCAAGCGCGCAGCGATCACGTCCTGCTTGCTTCCTTGCTTGCCTCATCTGGCGTCTCACGTCTCGCCTTGTACTCGTCATTTTGGTTCAGGTACTCGTTGCAGCTCACGGCGTACTCTTAAATGCAATAGCCGTGGCGGGGGTGCAAGTTGTCTGCTGGGCACGCGCTGGCACTTCAGCAGACTCCCACGTCGAGGGCACTTATCATGTCCAAACATACACAAGCTGATCCACAGAGTCACGTGTGCAGAAAGAGCGCAAGAAGAAAAAAGAGCAACGCGATCCGCTCCCCTTACTCTCCGCTCCCTGCTCTCTGAATAGTGTTCACGTTTGTACAGCGCCCCAAAGCGAGCGCAACGTCACTCACATACACCAGGAACAAAGCGGGGCGACCAAGCCTGGAAAGGAGGAATGGCAGGAGGCCGGTATGTGTCAAGCTACGCTACCTATTTGCCGTAAGGCGTGAACAAACACCGACTCGCCCACGCCAGTGGCTCAGAAGAGCACGATGGCCTTGCCCGTCCGCTTGTAGTACAGGTGATCTGCCGTGAGGAACGCGATGAAGAACAGCGGGCTGAAGATGCTGAGGATGATGGCGGCGGCGCGCATGCCCGGCGTGATGCCCATCTGCACGTTGGTCTGGATGAAGTTGCCGGCCACGGGCGGGCTGACGTCGTTGCGCCCCTCGGTGCTCTCAAACGCACACACTTGGTCGTCGCCGCAGTAGACCCACATCATGAGGAACCAGGTGGAGACGGGCACCTCGTCCTGCGGTAAGTATGAGAGTGGACGTGTGCACGCACCACAAGTGAGGCGAGCGGTGGTGTAGGGACACAGCGGGGCCACTTCGTGCCTGCCTGCTAATGACGCTGGGAGGGCGGATGCCACCTGCCGTAAACCTGGCTTTGAAGGCAACTCCAACGACAAGAGCAGCTGCTCACCTCCTTGTTGAGCTCCCAGACGAAGCTGCCCGTGTTGGCGGCAAAGTCCGGGTTGGTGATGGTGCCGTTGAAGGGGTAGGTCACGAGCTTGCGGGGGCAGTTTTGGGACAGCTGCAGGGCAGGACATGGATGAGCAGGGCGAGCACCAGGGTCAGTCCCACGATGTCGCGCCGTCTCCCACTGGCTGCTGCTTCTACGTTGCGACGTCACACGCCTGCCCGCCACCACCTGGCAATGGAGAGCGCTCACCCTGGGGTAGGGCTTGTTCTTGCGGCGCCACGCGCGGTCGATGGACGTGTTGAGCGAGAAGCAGGCGCGGATCTGGATCTTGGTGGGCATCATGCCCTTGTAGGTGGCCAGGGTGCCGTTGAGGCGTGTCTGGAACATGGTCCAGTTGACCATCAAGCGGTCGTTCACGTCACCCTGCGCACACACAATTGTGTGTAGGCTGGTTCAGCCCAGGGAGCCCACTCGCAAGGCGAGCAAGTATATCCAGGCCCCCATTGGCAGATCCAGGCTTGCCAAGCTCACGGCAGGGCAACACTCTGCACCAGATGTCCACTCCAACCCTAGCCCTCGGCTCTCGGCGGCCGCGGCCGCCAGGATGACCCTAACCCTAACCCAGCAAAGAGCGTCAGAATCGCACCTGCTCCAGGGGCGGGTTCGTGCTGACGCAGGCGTTGAGGGTGGGGTTGGAGCAGTTCACCGGGACGAAGGCGCCGCCCGAGTGGCTGGTCGCCATGCCTAGCCGCCACTGCCTGGTGGTGTTCCAGGTGTCGCGGAGTTGAGGGAACGCTGCAGGCACATAGCAGCGAGCAAAGGACACGCTCTGCTGCTGCCTCCGCGCCGTGGGCCCCTGTGCAAGCGGCCGCGTGCCCCTCCCCGCCCCCTACTTACTGAGCTCGTTGGGCTCCACGGCGGTTGCAGAAGGCACCAGCATCAACACTGCAGCTGCGAGGACGGCGAGTGCCGCTGAGCGAGCCATCCTGAAAGTGGACTTTGGGCGGCGGGCGGTCGCGAGCAGGCGCGAGGGGCGAGCGATCGATCGAGCGAGCGAGCGGGGATATAGCTGTGGGCAGCACGAGTGTTTGTGCTTTGTGTTGTCGCGGGCTGTGAAGACTTAAATGCGGCTCGCGGGCGCCTGGACTGTTGGGCGCGGAGGGGCGCTTCAAAAGCGCACCCGCATGTGGCCGGTGGGGGGGGGGCGCGATGGTCCCACTCAGCGATTGTGGGGATCAAATGATGACCCGTTCGCGTTCTGATGAGTGGCTGATGCCAGGAGTTGCTGTGTCGCGGCCCGGGTGCTGCGTTGCGGTGATGGATGCTTGAAATCACGGGCTTCTCTTTCAAGCTTTCAAGCAGCTCGCTGTGATGAGTGAGAGTGAGTGAGTGAGTGAGAGTGAGTCAGAGAGCTTGATGGCAGCCCGCCCCACGAGCCCCACGATGCGCGTCAATGAAAGCCGTCGTGTGACGCCGTCGTTGCCGGCAGCACATCATCGGCAGCGGCAAAGCCAGTGCATGTCACGAGGCCAGTATGCGCTCCAGAGTTGCACCCCGGCAGTGTTTTATATGTGTGTCTGTGTGTGTGTGTGTGTGTGTGCGTGTGCGCGCGTGCAAACGGAAAGGGGGAGAGAGAGAGAGAGAGAGGCTGCTCGCGAACACAAGGAGAGAGACTGCTTGTTCCAACACAACATTATGCCACAAAGCCAGCAAATAAGTGAATGGGTTGAGTGACTCAGTGAATGAGAGCCTTCAAATGGCAGCCCACACCCCAAATGTTAAGAATGTACACACTGTCCCGTGAAAGCCTATGCACACAAGCCATGCACACACACACACATACACACATGCCTGTCGGCGCTGCACGTCGTTGCCAGCGGCACGCGCCGCGGACTGTGAAGCCACGTGCGCGCGTGAAGGTCCACGGAAAGCCAATGGCAAGCCGTCCACGCGAGGCCCAAGGATGGCCTGGGCTCCTGCGGTTTGCGCTCCGGGCGCAGCGGTTGATCGGCTGAGTGGCTGAGTGGCGGCGGCCCCACGTGGCCCGACGAGCGCCCCTGTCGCGCGCAGGGCCGGCCCCATCAAACCACGCATCTACATAAGTCCAGCGCGGAGAGAGAGGAGAGTACAGAGCGCATTCCCTTCTTCGCACTCGAGCTCGCTGTGCCAGCTTGCTCCTGATCCGCGCAGCGCCACTCAGAGCGATCGTAGTACAAGCTCGCCCAGCCCTCGGCTCTAGCACCACAACCACGTCCGCAACGCAGCACTGCAAGCACGAATGGCCGACAAGGTTCCCACGCTCCCCGAGCTTCCGCTCGGGCACAAGTCGCTGGAGTCAGGCGGCAACGCTGTCGAGCGCCCCATGTTCGACCTGCCCGTCGATTCAGAGTGAGTGGCGCCATCTCGATTCGTCAGGAGCATTCGCATCCCTCTACATTCCAACTCGCACGCGAGGGCTGCTGCTCCTCGCACTTGCACCCGACTTTGGACGGCCTTTTCTGACTCATCATTGCAGGCACAAGGCCAAGACGATCAAGATCTTCTCGTTCGCCAGGCCGCACATGCGTGGCTTCCATGTGAGTATCAGGCCATGCGTACCAGGGGGGTGTGAGCTCCAGCCATGCTCATCTTCGCGTCGGTTGAGGTTCGGGTTGGGGCTCGTCAGTTCATCATGTGGTCATGTGGTCAAGCAATCCTCACACGTCTGTGCACGCCTTGCCCCGCACCGCCTCGTGTGCAGCTGGCGTGGATTGCCTTCTTCCTCACCTTCTTCGCCACCTTTGCGCCCGGCGCGCTCATGCCAATCATCCGTGAGAACCTCAACCTGGACAAGTGGCAAATTGGCGCGGCAGGTGGGTGCTTGCAAATGGCATCGGGGCGGTCAGCTGCGGCAACTAGGGCAGCAGGGATCAGCAGCGGGTGCCCCGACACGCAGGTATTGGGTATTGGGGCGGTCCGCAGCGGCCCAGGCCGTGGACTACGCACTTGCTTTCAAAAGCACATGAAGCCAAACACTCACTGCTCCATCACTGCACCCGCGCAGGCGTGGCGTCCGTGTGCGGCGCCGTGGCCTGCCGCATGTTCATGGGCACAGTCCTCGACACCCTCGGCCCTCGCCTGGGCACGGCCATGACGGTGCTCCTCTTTGCCCCCGGCGTCTTCTGCATCTCGCTCGTCACCGACAACAGCGGCCTCATCGCCACGCGCCTCATCATCGGCTGCTCGCTCTGCATGTTCGTCTGCTGCCAGTTCTGGGTCGGCACCATGTTCAACGTGCGCATCGTCGGCACAGCAAACGCAATCTCGGCCGGCTGGGGCAACGCCGGCGGCGGCGCCTGCCACCTCATCATGCCGCTCATCTATGAGGGCATCTCTGAGCACGTGCCTGGCTTTGAGGCGTGGCGCTGGGCCTTCTTCGTGCCCGGCGCGCTCTACATCCTGACGGGCGTGGCCGTGCTGCTGCTGGGCCAGGACCTGCCTGATGGCGACCTGCGCGACCTCAAGAAATCGGGGCAGATGGCCAAGGGCAAGGTGCGCGCGCGGACGGGCTAACCCTAGGCTGGGCAGGGACTCGTGCTGCGTCGCACGCTGTGCTACGGCACCCGACGCTCATCCCTTATTGTGTGATGTGCTGTTAACGCAGAGCCAGCTGTGGGCTTCCCTCAAGTGCGGGCTGGGCAACTACCGCACGTGGATCCTGGCGCTGACATACGGTTACTCCTTCGGCGTGGAGCTGACTGTGGACAACATCATTGTCTCGTACCTCTACGACCAGTTCGAGATGAGCCTGGTGAGTGCAGTGGGTGCACCTGTCCCTGTACCTGTGCAGCCAGCTTGAGGCGAGCCTGGTAATGGCAGCACTGAGCAGCATGCACTTATGGCTCCCTGTGTGCACGTGTATGTGAGTGCTTGGAACCACTACGACTAACGCTGGCGCTGCTTTCCCTGCCCTACCCTGCAGGTGACGGCGGGCGGCCTGGGCGCGCTCTTTGGCCTCATGAACGTCTTCACGCGCGCGACCGGAGGAATGATCTCCGACCTGGTCGCTGTGCGCTTTGGCATGCGGGGACGGCTGTGGGCGCTTTGGATTATCCAGACGCTGGGCGGCGTCTTCTGCCTCGTCATGGGCAAGGTGGACAACAGCCTTGCAGGCACGGTGGCCGTCATGATCATCTTCTCCATCTTCTGCCAGCAGGTGAGGCGCGCTGTACCTTATGTGTGCCGCTTGCATACAGTACATAGGGCAGGTCATACGCGCGCGCACGCAGTTGCTGCCCCTTCACCTGGCCTGAGGCTAAAACGTGGTATGCCCTTTGCGCGGCACTCCACTGCGTGTGCTTGCAGGCGTGCGGCGCGCACTTTGGCATTGCCCCCTTCATCTCCCGCCGCGCCTACGGCGTGGTCAGCGGCATGATCGGCGCTGGCGGCAACGTGGGCGCCATCGTCACTCAGACCATCTTCTTTGCCGGCAACAAGAACTCCCCTGCTCTGACCAGCCAGGAGGGCCTGGTGTGGATGGGCGTCATGACCATTGGCATCACGTCCATCCTCTTTGCCGTCCAGTGGCCCATGTGGGGCGGCATGCTCTTCCGCGCCAACGACGAGTACGCCGAGGAGGACTACTACCTCAAGGTGAGGCGCACCTTTTAGGGCTTGGGGCTTTCGCTTTAGGGTGCAGGCATGAGGTGTGTGACCTGAGCTGTACGAGAGGGGCTTGCATGGCACAGCTGTGGCAGCCTGTCTGCCAGAGGCCACACGGTAACCCTTGCGCACCCTGACTCACGTTGCCCCACCTCCTTAACCAACTACGCAGGAGTGGAGCCCCGAGGAGGTGTCCCAGGGCCTGCACGGCGGCTCGATGAAGTTCGCCATGGAGTCGCGCAGCCAGCGTGGCTACCGCGCCGCCAACGCGGGCAACCTGTCGGCCTCGGCCGTCAACGCCACCAACGGCATGCCAAACAACGACCACAGTGTGCACGCAAAGGTGGTGCTGGAGAAGGTGGACGCGCCTGTCATCAAGGCCTAGGGTACTCTCTGCTCTTCATAACCTATGCTAGCAAGTCCCATGTTTGCTGGGCTCTTTATTGCCATGCCTGAGCTGCTGCACCGTTCACGTGCTGTGGGGAGTGTGTGTGTGTGCGCTTGCAAACGGGGCGGCACGGGACGGAGTGTGCTCTGGGGCGCGGTGGCATCGCCTCTGCGCTTGGTTCCTGTTGCACCAACTGCGAGAGCGTGTGCTGCTTCTTGTTACCAAATCGGTTGGTGGTGGGTGCGTGTCAAGCCTCCTCCTCCTTCCTCTTCTTCCTCTGACCAGTGCACGCAACCGCAAGCACCAATGTCATGTGACTCATGTGGGCACTTGTGCTCTTGCTCACTCCGCGTGCCGCCGGGCGCTCTGCCCCCCGTGTTTGCTATTGTGTATACTTTCTTTTTTAACCCTCCCGCCAGACGTAGATCTGTTGTCACCTGAACATATAGCGTAGCGAGAGTTGAGCCTTGGAGAGATCTGGAACCAATATAACTGTACACCTGAGCGGTGCGGCGAAGTACTGAATGCTGAGTTGAGATGACTGTTGGCTGGCCTGCTTCTGCTTGCTCCGCGACTGCAAGTGCGACTCGGAAACGGCTGACCACTGGCTCACTGCCAAAATCACCGGGATTGATAGCGTCTTTGAAAGACTACAAGATGCAACGGGTGAACGAGTGCCAGGACACAGCGCGTTGCACAACTGCTGCACATCAAAACCAAACCGTCCTTACGTTCCAAGCAAACATGCTACCTCAGCCGTGCTGCACCGTGCTCGGACCACCCGCCCCCTTTCCCTTCCGCTTCCCCTTCCGCTTCCCTGTCCCCGCACCCACCAGCCCAGGGCTGACCTGCCCCACCGCCACCTTCCCCACAGCTCCACCCTTGCGTGCCCCCTTGGCCTTGACCACCCCACCGGACGCCACGCCCAAACTGTTCCCACCACCACCACCACCACCACCACCACCACCGGCCAGCTTTGGCGTATGACCTCCAGGGCTACCACCCCCGCCACCACTGCCACCACCGCTAGCCTTGAGCTGCTGCTGCTGCTGCTGCTTTGCTGCGCCACCCTTCCTCTTCTTTCCACCACCACCACCAGCAGCAGCAGCAGCACCACCACCAGCACTGCCGCCACCGTCGTTGCCGCCGGCACCCGGGACCGCTGCCTGCGACTTCGGCCCTCCAGCCACAGCCTGATGCTGCGCCGCTGCTGCCTCCTGCACCCCCGCCACTGCACCTTGCACTCCCACCACTGCCGCCGCCGGCACTGCTGGTGCCTCCACTGCCCCCTGGTGCGTCCCTACCGCCACCACCCCACCAGCCCGCGCCTTCTTAGCCCCTGGTGCACCTGCAGCCGCTGACGGCACGCCTTCCTGCGCCCTCGACCCATGCGCAGACCCTAACCCTACCACAGACCCTACCGCATGGGGTGGTGCTGGCCCTGTGGCAGCGTCCTGCACCGGCAGGGGCTGTGGCCCGCTAGTGACCGCGCCGTTGTCACCCTGGCCCTTGCCCTTGCGCTTGCCCTGCACCCCTGCCGTAGCTATAGGGGCTGTAGTGGCTGTAGCGGAGGGCTGTAGGGGCTGTAGCGTCGGGGCTAAGGAAGGGGCGCCGTTGCTGCTTGGGGGCCGGCCGTGGAGGTGAGTGAGGCTGGATGCCTGGCTGGCCTGGGCGTGACCTGGGCCCTGCTGCTGCTGGACGGGTGCTGCAGGTGCAGGTGCAGGTGAAGGTGTGGGCGCCAGTGCGGGTGCGGGAGCAGGCGTGGGCTTGGAGGCTTGTGCCGCCTTCTGCTTCTTTTCCTGCTGCCGCTGCTGCTGCTGCTGCTGCTGCTGGGCCGCTGGTGGTGTGGGTGCGGGTGCAGACGCAGCTGTGGGCGCAGGTGCAGGTGTGGGGTGGGCGGGTTGAACCGACTGCTGCTGCTGCACCTGCTGCTGCTGCTGCTGCTGCTGCTGCTGCTGGGCCGGGGGTTGCGCCGGTGGTGCGGACGCAGGTGGCCTGCGCTGCATGTGCTGCAGGCGCATCTCCTCCAACTGAAGGGAGCTGGACAGAAGGTCCCTGTGAGCGCAAGCAAGAGCAAGAGCAAAAAGAGGCGGTGTGAACAAATGCTGGCAACAACGCTCTCAAGTCAAGTGCCAGCGTTTGCTAGGCCTGGCACACCAAACATCAACCTCCTCCACATAGTGCTGTCTGGCTGTGCCATTGCCCTCTGCCCCCCCCCCCACCACACAATCATCGTGAGTTCTCTGTCTTGCTCGTTTGCCTTCGTGCTGCGGGACATCTGATACGCCCATTGAGGCTCCAACCCGGATGCAACACCACACACACACCTACTGTGCCCGGTAGTTGGGTTCCGGCCCCGCCGAGGCGCCAACCCAGATGCAAACATCGACACACACACACACACACGCACACCTGCTGTGCCCTTGCTCCTCCAGCCACTGTTGCGCCGCCAGCAGCTGCGCGGCAGTCTGTGTGCCCGCCAGCCCTTGAGACACCAGGTTGGCGTCACTGTTGGGCCGGCCCAGCGCACGCACTGCCAGCTTGCGGTGCGACTGCAAAGCAAGGCACACAACGCAAGTGCACGAACAAGCGACATATGTACTACAGGCGACTGCCCCCGCCGCGTTCACCCCGTTGACGGTGAGGCGGAAGAAGATCTCCTTGACGCGCCCCTCCACGGGCGCGCGCCACGCCTCCCGCACCAGCCCGCCCACGTTGGCCCGCTCCGCCCCCGGCT
>QAXK01002547.1:0-11773 GCA_004335735.1 Chlorella sp. KRBP | reverse complement strand
TGCTTGCCACTGCTGACAGTTTATGATGCGGCACACGGGCCCCGCACTGCTGACAGGTTGGTGGGGAAGCTGCTTGACACTCCTGACAGGTTGGGCTAACTGCTTCCCACTGCTGCCGCAGCCATGATGCGGCGCACTGGCCCCGCACTGCTGGACGACCCTACGGTGGCCAAGGTGGCGGCGGCGGTGGGCAAGACCACGGGCCAGGTGCGTGTGGGATGTGTGTCTGCGCGCTTGCAAACGGGGCGGCCCAGCCGCAGCAAGAATGGCAGCACGGAGCAGCAGCGAGGAAAGATGAGGCACCAGCCCAGGCCAGAGCAGGGTGCCGAGCTTTGCATCAGTGCGTCCATCTCTGGCAAGCAGATGAGCATAGATGAGCATCATCACGCACAAAACCCTGGGCTACCCCCAGGTCCCCCGCCGCCCCCTCGGCCTTTGGGGCGCTGGGGAGAGGCTTCCAGCCGGCCCCAATGCCTGGCCCCTTCCGCCCCTGCGCCCCATCAAGTCAGGCGCGCATAAGCTCGTGTCCATCGTGGCACATCATCATCGTGTGGGGCTGCTGCCAAGGCCTGCGTGCCGGTTGTCGTCTCATGCCGGCTGATGCGTGCACTGGCCTGGGCTGACGCCTCATCTTCCTTGCTGCTGATTGTTGGGCCTGTACGCCTTGCCGTACGATGAGGTACCCCAACAGATGTACACATCGCACCAAACGCTTACACGCGCAGGTGCTCATCCGCTGGGCGGTGCAGCGCGGCACCTCCGTGCTGCCCAAGTCTGTCAACCCTACCCGCATCGCCGGCAACCTGGACGTCTTCAGCTGGAGCATCCCCGACGACCTGCTGCAGCAGCTCAACAGCCTGCCGCAGGTGAGGGTGCTCCGTCGCTGCCTGGAGGCTGTGCCGCAAGCGTGTCCTGGCCAGGCCAGCAGCTCTAGCAGATGCCAGAGGTGTTGCCCGTCGTCGCAAGGCCAGGGTTGGGTGCCCACACGCCGCGCGTCGCCCCCTGCTGATCCCCCTCGCAGAGCCGCGCCGTCCCCGGCGTGTTCCTGGTCAACCCCGCCGGGCCCTACAAGACGTTGGCGGAGCTGTGGGACGAGCAGGAGGGGCTCCCGTCGGCGTTGTGAGGACTGGAGGTGCAGAGGTGTTGCTAGAGGCATACGCAGGGCCTTGAGGTAATTATTGCCGCCGTGTGTGGCCTGTTGCTGCTTCTCCACCTTTGTGTGGCATGCAGAAAGTTGGAGAGTGCACGCACAGAGCAAGCACACCGCAGAGCCAAGCTCGACCGCAGCCCCCACAGAGGCGCGCGCCAGCCGTGCGCAGAGGCGAGGCGAAGCTCCCAGTCGAAGGAGAAGGGAGTCGAGAACAGCAAGCAGCGAGCCTCCAGCAGAGCAGCAAAGGATGCGCAAGCTGCACATCCACCCCATCGGCTTGGGCCTCATCGTGTTCGGCATCCTCTCCTGGTGCGTCCTCGCGCGACTTGACTTGCGGCACCTGGCCACCATCGGGCGCCGTCGTGGGGCTCGCTGCCGAAAGAGCGTTTGCTGCACCAGCGTTCTGGCTGTGCCGTTCGGCAAGCCGCAAGGCCTGGAGGGGGCGCACTGTTGCTCGCGTGGCGCCATCTGCGCGACCTCCGCCTGGCTCCTCCTCGCAGGGTGGTGGCGCTGGGAGGGCTCGCCGCGACCACGCAGTACTGCAGGTGAGGCGCACGCTGCTGCATGGCGTCGCTCTGGCGCTGCGGGGCGCCTTCAACGATGACGACCTGCACCTGCGCGCCATCGCCCAGGGCAGCAGCAGCAATGGAGTGCAGCGGCAGCAGCAATGCAGCAGAGCTAGGTGGCTTTGGGATCACCGCCACTGGACAGCCGCTGCTCCACGGGCTCGACGCGTGCACACGACAACCGCAACGCACCCGCATCGCGGTGCAGGAATGGCAGCAATGGCTCTGGATGGGTCCAACGTGCGCAATGTGCCGCCTGCACGACAACAACAACGCAGGTCGCAAGACTCGTCCAACATCACGTACGTGTCGGGCAACGAGACCAAGACAGTCAGCTTGTCCATCACATGCGCACAGCAGTACCAGCTGGAGTGGTGGGCCATCTGGTTCAACTTCCTCCTCCTCATCATCATGCTGGGCACCTGCTTCGTGAGTGGTGGCAGCGCCGCACACAGGTTGCCGCAGCTCTCACATGCATGCTCCACCGTGCCCATCAACTGCTGGGAGGGCGCCACTGCAGCCTGCCGTGACGGTCGCGGCGGCCGTGACGTGCTTATGTGCAGGTGAACGCCTTTGACAAGGCCCGCTTCATCTACCTCACGTACCTTTCCATGGTCACGGTCCTGTTGACCCAGGTGCGCGGTGCTGCAAACGTAGCCGTGGTACTTCCGGGCTTGCAGATGGACCAGGCATACGTGCTGAATGGCGGCGCACACTGTGAAACATATGCGATTCGGGGCGGGTCGGCAGCGTGGTGGTGCTGGGCCTTGCAAGGGGCGGTGTGGAGCCAGGCGTACATGCGGTGTGGAGCCAGGCATGAGCGTTGGGGGTGCTCCACAGCAAGGCATAGAGGCGCGGGCAGATTGTCAAAGCGGGACAGGGGCCATCAGAGCCAGGGGGCACAGGGGCAGACTGCGTCGCGGGACAGCCATCAGAGCCTGGGAACACAGGGGGCCTTTCGCCCCACCTCGGGGGGTGAAGGGTGGGCGAGGGCTATGGAAGCCGCAGCCACCTCAATCCGACCAGTGTGTGCAGTGTTCGCCAGAGGGCAGTGCGCGCCACCATGGTAGCAGCACCGGCAAGAGTCCTGTGGCATGGCCCCCTCCTTCTTCCCCAACACCTGTGGCGGGAGAGGCCGCCTGCCGACACATGTACCATTGTCCCTTGACCGCACATACCTGTACCCCTCACTTGCACCACACGCGCAGGCGGCCACGACCTTTTGCTCCAGCTCGTTCAACGCGTTCAACGGCAGCATCAACTTCAAGGACCAGAAGCAGAGCGCGCTCAACGCGGCGGCGGCGGGCACCGTGCTCATGTGCATCGGCAACTACGCCCTCATCATCTTTGTCGGGGTGAGTCAGCGGGCTGGAGTACGTACAGGGGTGGGCTGGAGGGTGCGCACCAGCGTGCCGCGGCTGTGCCCACACCATCTTTGATTTGGGCGCGAGTTGAGAGAGCCGGTTCTTGTCGTGCGGTGATTGGGGGCCGGGGGGCGCACCGGGGCACGATTGCGCCCAGGGGCAGCAAGGGGCAGAGAGGGCTTGTAGGAACGCCGGGGGATAGCAAGGGAGAGAGGGGGAGAGGGCTTGTAGGGACGCAGGCACTTGAGAGCACGCGCAGCTGCCCATCACAAGCAACCTAGGCCCGTGTGCCAGCAGGTGCCCAGTTACCAGGGCGACGGGATCTCACCATGCTGACTGACACACGTGCTTGTGTGCACTCGTCGCCTGCACAGTTGGGAGCGGCGGCGGTGCAGATGGGAGGGCTACACCTGTCGGGCGGGCCTGCCCAAGCGCCGTACCAGCCAAGCAACTTCTAAGAGCAGCACACCGTACCACTCCCCTCGTGACCATTTGGCGGGCGGTGCCCGCGCAACTCGGACTTGACGTGACTCTGGAGAGCTGCTGTGGTCTTTCTCGCGCACGCCATGCCTCCTCTGTGACTCCTCTTGACCTGCCTCCTCTGCGACTGACGATGCAAATCGATTCTTTCGACGCCACGGTGGCGGTGGGCCATGCGTCGTTCTAGCGCCCCACGCACACGCATGCAGAGCACATGCTTCTGCAGTTACTGAGCTGTCTCATGCTGTTGAGAGCTGCAGCCAGCGCCTCCTCACGCTTCTGCTCCACCTCCACCTTCTGCCGCGCGGTCGGCCCACACAGCAGGACAGGAGCCCTCCAGGCGCTGCACACGCGCGCGCTGTCAGCAGCCCCAGCCGGCATGTCGGACCCGCAGTTCGCAATCTTCGCCATTAACGAGCAGGGCGCCAAGCTCGTCCTCTCCCAGGGCGACCTCACCAAGTGGGACGGGGACGCCATTGTCAACGCGGGTGCGCTGCTTCGTGGTGCACTACATTCGGGCATGCAGGTGCTGCTTGTGCGTGCGGTGTGGGGGCGGACGGGCCGCTGACGTGCGCCGAGGGGGGGCCGTGGGGTCCCCTTCAGAACCTGTGCAGGGCTGCAGGTGCCTCAGCAGGCTGCATTGGTGAGCCACTTCTGGCCTGCGCGCAGCGAACCAACGCATGCTGGGCGGAGGCGGCGTGGACGGAGGTGCGTTGCGACGGGAGGGGTCGTCTCCGCAGCCCCAACGCCAGTGCGCCTTCTAAGCCGCTGCAACGACTCTGAATGAATGCTTGTCGCGGACACATGCAGCCATTCACCGGGCGGCGGGTCCAGAGTTGCTGGAAGCGTGCCGAGCCGTGCCGGAGATCCGACCAGGCGTGCGGTGCCCCACGGGGGAGGCGCGCATCACCATGTGAGTGAGGCAAGCAGATAGGGTGGGGTGGTGAGAGGGCAGCAGTGGCAGGTCCGGCATCCTGTACGTCAGGGCCGGGGCGTGGAGCACGCCGTGAGTGGGGTGCAGCACGGGAGGGCAGCAGCGGGAGGCACCAGGCATCCTCTGGGAGGCAGGTCAGTAGCTAGAAAGAGGCGTGGCGCACGCTGCGAGTGGGGTGCAGCTCGGGAGGCCCAGCTGCAGGTCAGCGGCACGCGTTGGGGATGAGACGAGCCATCATTTTTTTGGGGGCATCACTGGGGATGGGGTGAGGCTGCTAGGTGAGGGGCTGCGGGTGCTGCAGTGGATGCTGCGGCTGCTGCTGCGGCTGCTGCTGCTGCTGCGTCAGTGTGCCCGCTCGTCCTTGATGACAATGGCTGTGCCCAGCTGCGCCAGTAATGTCTGCTCACGGAGAGGGGTCACGCCACTCTCCTCCTGGATCAAGGCGCTGGGGAGGAGGACGCCACTGGCGGCCTGGCGTACTGCCGCTGCCGCCTCATCCACCTCGTCTGGGTTCTCCACCTCCTCCTCCGACTCCTCCTCCTCCTCCTCCTCCTCCTCCTCCTCCTCCTGGTCCCACTGCTTGCTGCCGTCAAGTGAGCTCATAATGCTGGTGGCGGCGCGAAGCAGACGGTCCAGGAGGAGGAGGAGGAGGAGGAGGAGGAGGACGAGGAGGACGAGGAGGAGGTGGAGGACGGCAACAGGGTGGATGATATGCTGCGGCTGCAGCGCACCAGGCGTCAGTGGCGTCCTCATCGCCAGCCCCGGATTGAGGAGGAGAGTGTCGTGTGCCCGTTTCGTGAGCAGACGTGTGTGGCGCAGCTGGGCACGGCCATTGTCATCAAGGACGCGTGGGCGCGACTGGCGCAGCAGCAGCAGCGTGGTGCTGACATGGGCAACGCGCCTTCTGCTGGGAAAAGCAGCAGTGGCAGGGCAGGTACTCAGTGCCATAGGAAATGGGCGTGCTGATCAAACACTTGAACAACATTGTGCCCCAGAAATGAGGCGTGCTGACCCTAACGCCACGTAAGCCTCTGCCCATGGCCGCGCAGGGGCTTCAACCTCAAAGCACGGCACGTCATCCACACAGTGGGCCCGATCTACGAGTCAGCAAGCGAGTCCGCGCCCCTGCTGCACAGCGCCTACACGTGAGTTTCCTTCCTGGCACGCAGCGTGTCAAAGCCTTGGCGTGCCGTAGCTCAGTCTACAAAGCAGCCTTCTCCCGTGTCGCTGCTTCTGCAGATCGAGCCTCAAACTAGCGGACCAGGCCGGCCTCAAGACCATTGCCTTCCCCGCCATCAGCACAGGAGTGTACGGCTACCCCATCCAGGAGGCAGCAGAGGTGTGTGGAAAGCGTGCTTGGTCCCGTGTGCTCAGGGAGTGTTTACGGCTACGCTGTACAGGAGGCAGAGATGTTGGTGTTGTTGCAGACGTTGGGGCGGCTGTTCAGGGTGCGAACGAGCAGGGGAGAGCGAATGGCAGCCCCCCATGCCAGTGCCCGGGCCAATGCCATGGCGCTGGGGAGAGCAAGGCAGCTTCCGCTTCCGGCACAGCAGCCTTGACACAGGTCACGCTGCAGCAGTGTTATTCGGAGTCAACTCTGGAGCGCCTATTGTTGGAATACGCTCCACGTCTACACTTAGGTGTATCAAGCAGCCACAGGGCGCTCATTCAGAGTCACACCTGGCCGCGTCTGCACATGGGTCCTGTCGTGACGGCGCTGCTGCTCACCCAGTCACCACCACCTGCCGCCCCCCGCCACTGCCACCGCCCCTACCACTGCCGCTCACCCACTCAGCACCACCTGCCGCCCCCTGCCACTGCCACACTGCCACCGCCACCACCACTGCTGCTCACCCAGTCACCACCACCTGCCATTGCCAACCCTGCCACACTGCCACACACCCCAGTCACCACCACCTGACGCCCCTCCCACTGCCACACTGCCACACTGCCACACCCCCAGGTTTCGCTCAAGGCGATACGCTCGGCGGTGGGCGCGCTGGAGGAGGTGCACTTTGTGCTGTTTGGCACGCCCACCTTCAACGCGTACGTGGACGCGGCGGTCAAGCTGTTTGGGCCGCCGCTGGAGGACGACGAGGACGAGGAGGAGGACGTGGAGGAGGAGGATGAAGAGGACGACGGGCAGGAGACGGGAAAGGGCAGCGACAGGGAAGGAGGGGAGTCCCCCAAGGCAGCGCAGAGATGATGATGCTTGTGCTGTGCAAGTGGCCTGGAGCTTGGAGCACCAGATTAGGGTTAACTCTAACCCTAACGATCGATGGGCGAGGAAGCGCAGAATTCTCAACAAATCGACAAGATGGCGACCACCCTCAAGCTCGGCTCCGTCTGCACGGCGGTCTGCACCTCTCGCTCAGCTTCTCGCCGTGCACCTCTCGTTCCACGACACCTCGTGCCCCGTGCAGCGCCAGCGCAGCTGCAGAGGCGCGCACCACCACCGGCGAGGGACACGCGCGCCGCCTACACGCCCGACAGCAGTCCAACGTCCACCTTTGCGGAGGCGCGAGTCGAAGAGGTAAATTCAGAAGCTCCGGAACGACTTGACGCATCCCTGGGCCACAAGAGCCCGCAAGCACAGCAGCACGCAACCAGCATGCAGCCACGCGTGCAAGCTGATGGTGCATTGGGCTGTTTGGGGAGCGAGCGGCTGAGGTGGCGCGCGCGATCACGATCCCGGGCCGCTGATGTGGACCCTGCTCCGCTGTGCCAGACATTCTACAGCCGTGCCAAGCGCCATGGCGTTTTGCGCTGCTGCAGATCATGAGCCCGCACCCGGTGCTGCTCAAGCGCGGCACGTCGTGCAAGGAGGCGGCTCGGGCGCTGCTGGCCAACGACTGCTCCTCGGCTGCCGTGGTGCGTTGGTGTGCGTGAGGTGCTTCTTGCTGCGTGTTGCTGCGGCACATGGCATTGATTTGCTACACCAGTGACGCACGTGTGGCTGGTGTGCACCGTGCTGCGTGGTGCGTCGTGAGTCACGGCGCGTGGTCAAGTTTGCAGCTCGTGCTCGTGCAGATGGGCAAGCCTTGCATCTGTTTGGACACTTCGCGTGCAGGTGGACGACAGCGGCAAGCTGCTAGGCGTCCTCAGTGAGAGCGACCTGCTGTGGAAGGGCGCGGGAGCCCCGTTGGACCACACCATCATCCCGCCCGTGTTTGTGGGCGCCTTTGACCTGCTCATCAGCCTCAGGGACGACAAGCAGGTGCGTGTCCTTTGTGGGCGCCCTTAACCTGCTCATCAGCCTCAGGGATGACAAGCAGGTGCGTGTGTGCCACTCGCACCTGAAGGGTGGCAGGAGGATTGATTTCCACCTGTTTGAATTGGGTGCACGAAGTGGGATGTGTGTGCACGTGTGCGCGTCGATACTTGCGTCTGTTTGGGCGCCTCGGCAGGGCCAAAGCCCAACTTCCGGGCGTATCAGATGTCAGATGTGTGTGCTGCCGACTGCTCTTTTGCAGGTAAAGCAAGAGCTCGAGAAGATCCTGGCACGAACCGTGGAGCAGGCCATGTCCAAGGTATGTGTGTGTGTGCGTGCGCTTGCAAACGGGGCGGCCCAGCCGCGGCAAACAAGACAGCACGGATCAGGAGCGACGGGCTCTGTGTTTGCCTGTGCGCTGCAGGAGCCCATCACAATCAGCCCAGAGGCCACGCTTTCAGAGGCGGCCAAGGTCCTACTGGCCAACAAGGTGCGTAGAGGTCTGACCTCTGCCGTTTGAAAGCTGCCGCCTGCTGTCAAGCAGGGGCGCCCAAATCGAGCCAGCATGCTGCAACGGCTTGCCGCTCATCCTCCACCCCTATGCTGCATGACCTTGGCGCAGGTGCACATTCTGCGCCCGTGGTGCTGCTGCTCGGACGGCAAGCGTGGCGCATTAGTGCTGAAGTGGTGCCTGCGTGGTGCCTGACCTTGGCGCAGGTGCACTCTGCGCCCGTGGTGGACGGACAGGGCAAGGTGGTGGGCATGCTGTCGCAGCACGACGCGCTGAGGGGCATGGTGGCGCAGCAATCGCCTCTCCTCTAGCCACCTCCCCGGCTGGTGTGGCTTTCTCTCCTCTGCAGCTTGCAGTTGAAGGGCGCTGCAGCCACCTGCCCTGCCTGCCCGGCTTATGTCGTGTGGGTGTGGGCGTATGGGTGTGGGCACGGGACGAGGCCCTGCACTTGGTTGGCGTCTCACTATTGAGCCTCCGGCTTGAGCCACGGACATCCTCCTTGTAATTGCACCGCTTGGAGTGCCGTTCTGTTGGGGACCGGTTGGGTTTAGGGTTGGGTTAGGGATAGCACGCTAGAGAGAGGAGAGCGCGCAGAAGCAGCGGAAAATGCGCACTCAGTCACGCACCAGCACTCGCGCGATGAAGGCGGCGACACGGCGACTGCTACGCTGGCCGGCGGTGCTGGCCGCAGTCCTCGCAGCCTGCGCGGGGCCCTTTCCCGCAGCGTCGGCGAGGCGCCAGGCGCTGACATTCATCGACCAAGCTTCAGCACCAACACCACCGCCGCAGGTCGTCTATCTGCCCACGCCATCCCCCACGCAGGTGAGGCAGCGGTCTCACCTTCGAGCACCTTTCAATCGCCGTGTGGCGATTGAAGCGCTCCCGCTCTCACCAGCACCCTCTCGCCTCCCAACCCACCCGCTTCCCACCCCACTAGCTAAGCTTGCCACAGCCTGCATGTGTGCCCACAGCTCCTGGCCGCCCCAACCCCAGTGCCGCAGCCGCCGCCCTCTGCACCGGCGGGGCCCGTCGTCGCGCAGGCAAGAGCAAAGCGGAGGGATGGCGGGGCGTGCTGCTTGCTGCTTGGCTTGCTGCTCAGCGGATCCATGCGTAGAGCCAACCAACAACCACTCGCTGCATAATGCCCACACACCTTCACCTGCACACTGCTGACCGCTGCCCATACCCCTGCAGGCCACCGTGGTCGTCCCAGCTCCCACGCCCGTGGCGCCCTCCCCACACCTTCACCTGCACACTGCTGCCCGCTGCCCACACCCCCGCAGGCCACCGTGGTCGTCCCAGCTCCCGCGCCCGTGGCGCCCTCCCCGCAGCAGCTGCTGGCCGCTGCCACCCCCGCGCCCATGGCCCAACCCACCATCATCATCATCCCAGCCCCGCCGCCGGCGCCCAAAAAGTGCCCCCACCCGTCCTACTTGGTCTGCCTCAAGCTGGGCTATCTGAACAACTGATTTGTAAAGGCCCTCGGGTGGCACTTATGCACTTTGGAAGATGGACCTTGCCCTTGGCCTTTCTGGAGCGCAGTGCGTGTGCCAGTGTGTGCCAGGCCAGGCACTTGCATGTCGGGGCAAGCGGTGTGCTGTTCGTCCTTGATTGCTTCTGGCGTTGGTACCGTGTGATGTGTTGCTTCAGCGGCAAGCTCTGGTGTGTGTGCGTTGCTTGCAAACATGGCGGCAGGCCGCATCTACCAAGGCAGCAACAATCAGCAGTCAGGAAAAGGCTCACAGGAGGTGTAAAGGCAAGCACAGCGGCATGCAGCGGTCTTGCAGGGCACCGCGTCGTTGCCTGAAAAGCAAAACGGCAATTACGGGCGCAGATACAGCAGCACACAGGCCTGGACAGCGCCGCCAGTGCTGTCAGCACGGAGCAGCATACGGCGAGGTCAGGCAGCAGTCAGGAGGGCCGCGATATCTACCACCGTGAGCGTTACGAACAGTCACTGAGTGCACGCTCACCAAGCTGTACACGTGACGCGCGTGCGTGCGCGTGCCAGATAACATCCACCCACCCTCACGAGCAGCCTGTGCTGCTGCCTGTACAGCCTATCGTTCCTCCCCAAACGGTCTTCATACAAGCGCACGTCACGAGCTCTTCACTCTCTTTCCCTTTCACACACTCCTGTGAAGGCCACGCTGCATCACCCTCCCCACCGCCCCTCTCTCTCTCTCACACTCCTGTGAAGCGCACGCTGCATCACCGCCCCTCTCTCTCTCCCCCACACACACTCCTGTCAAGCCCACACTGCATCACCCTCCCCACCGCCAAAACCGCCACCAGCCCCCTCCCCTCTCCTCTCCCTCCCCCACACCCTCCAGCTCCTCTGGCACCTCCTGCCGCCGAGCCTGCCTCCGCTTCCCTGACCATCCCTGCTGCCCTCCTCCCTCCCCCTCTCCCTGGCGCCCCAGCAGCTGCTGCCCTGCCGACCCTTCCCCTCCCCCCGGGCCCACCCCACTCCCCCGGCCCCCATCCTTCACCACCGCCGCCCTCGGAAGCTCCCCGGGTGCCCCCTGCACCCCACCGCCCCCCCCTCCTCCGCCTCCCACTCCCACGTCTCTGAGCAGCTGTGGCGCCCGCTTGCCGCCCTGCCTGCTTGACCGCCCCGAAAGCACCGGCCCGTGTTGCTGGCTCCCGCTTCCGCCGCCGCTCCCGTCTCCAGGCTGGTGATCGGAGTAGGCAAGCCAAGGCAGCGGCGGCCGGTCCACGAAACGTCCGGTAGGCCCTCGCACCAGGTGAGGGCCTAGGGCCCATGCGACGAGGGCTCCGCCCAGCGCCCCACCCAAATGGCCCCTGCGTTGATGACGGGCGGTGACGTTTGAATGTGTCAATCAACACGTTGATGTGGGGTGCCAGCAGCCTGGGCGACTTGCCGTTGCCACGCCGAATCTCAGCTGTTGGTGAGGCTCGGCACACACAGAACATGCAGGTCTGACCGCCCACCCTGGCCATTCCCACTCCCATCTTCTGGTTGTGTTGGGCCCATGCACTCACCAGTTGTGATTGATAATGGTATCTGCTTGCCAGACATGGCTGTAGCAGATGTAAAGCTCACCACACTCACCAATTGTCGACGTTGCGCACCAGCAGCGAGTAGCCCAGGTTGATCGCCACGGTGATGCCCAGGTTGCGCAGCATGCTGTCGCTGTGCTGCTTGAGCACCTGCTTGTGGCGCCAGTAGAAGAGGGCGAGGGCCGCGCCGCACCCAAACAGAGCGCCTGCAGCAGCATCAGGCACACGCACACACATCTGTTTGCCATAACCGGCTCCACCAGATGTAAAGCTCGAGACACACACACACACACACGAGGGAGATACTCCTTGTGGCGCTCGCACAATGAGGGCAAGTGCCGCTCCCAGGAGCGTAGGCATGGCGCAGGATTTTCTGACTGTGCCGCTTAAGTAGCTAGTACGGAGTAACTACGAGAGCGTCAGGCGCATTCTCGCTTCTGCAGGGTACCCTCTGTGCTCCTCAGGAAAGCATTCTCGCTTCTGCAGGGTACCCTCTGTGCTCCTCGGGAAAGCATTCTCGCTTCTGCAGGGTA